>CM067368.1:92170718-92210922 GCA_034401795.1 Chaetoderma sp. LZ-2023a | reverse complement strand
GCATGACACGTGTGTTGGTCACCCAATGGTCAGTAATTGTGGCATGCGTGTTGGTCACTCAGTGGTCAGTAAATATGGCATGCGTGTCGGTCACTCGGTGGTCAGTAAATGTGGCATGCATGTGTCTGTCACTCCGAGGTCGGTAAACATGGCATGCGTGTCGGTCACTCAATGATCAGTAAATGTGGCATGCATGTATAGGTCACTCGGTGGTCAGTAAATGTGTCATGCGAGTCGGTCACTTGGTGGTCAGTAAATATGGCATGCGTGTGTCAGTCACTCAGTGGTCAGTAAATGTGGCATGCGTGTGTCAGTCACTCGGTGGTCAGTAAATGTGGCATGCGTGTGTCGGTCACTTGGTGGTCAGTAAATGAGGCATGCAAGTGATGGTCACATGGTGGTCAGTAAATGTGGCATGCGTGTTCGTCACTCAGTGGTTAGTAAATGTGGCATGCATGTATCGGTCACTCGGTGGTCGGTAAATGTGGCATGCATGTGCCGGTCACTCAGTGGTCAGTAAATGTGGCATGCTTGTGTCAGTCACTCGGTGGTCAGTAAATGTGGCATGCGGATCGGTCACTCGGTGGTCAGTAAATGTGTCATGCATGTCGGTCACTCGGTGGTCCAGTAAATGGGGCATGCGTGTCGGTCACTCGGTGGTCAGTAAATGTGGCATGCGTGTGTCAGTCACTCAGTGGTCAGTAAATGTGGCATGCGTGTGTCAGTCACTCGGTGATCAGTACATGTGGTATGTGTGTCTGTCACTCAGTGTTCAGTAAATGTGGCAGGCATGTGTCAGTCACTCGGTGGTCAGTAAATGTGGCATGCGTGTACCGGTCACTCGATGGTCAGTAAATGTGGCATGCAAGTGTTGGTCACTCAGTGGTCAGTAAATGTGGCATGCGTGTGTCAGTTAATCGGTGGTCAGTAAATGTGGCGTGGCTGCACAGGAGACATTTATCACAATGAATAAACCTGATCAATCTGACGCTTAACATGGCTAATGTTTTTCGTCCGCAGCCTCTATGGTAAATGTGAAACACTAAACTGTCTGCGAAGCAGTCTGCCATAATCTATCATTCCTCGTCTTAGATACAAGCTGCTGTCTAACGAAATAACTATAGTTATAAGAGAATATTAGTAGAGAAATGTCGTTTATTTGTATCCACATCGAAGACTAACGTCGTGTACATTACAGATGGTACCCGTTCGGACATGTGTTTGTCATTAGCGAGGTATGATAGACTACAAAGCAGACAGCACACGCTGGGTGAATTTCTTCTGCGCTGTCTCGTTGACATTTATCAAATATCGCTCAGCTTTGCTCTCTGTCATCCACAATCGGGATTCCTGCTTATAAAATATGTCCAGTCGTTGTCGCAGCCCCGAGACACCGGACGCAAACGGGCCTCTTTATCAAACAAATATCGATCTGAGACAATCGTTGCGTTTCTGGGTACTTTCTGGCAATCCTCACTATTTATTCATATATGGAACGCGCATTTTATGCCTCTGCGGCCAGCAGTAAATCGTTGGATCTATTCAGCAATATTTCAACTGTACTTGGTGATTGCTTATTATTCATAGACATTGTTTTTTGGATGGACTATGAGGACTATGGATCGGCCGATGCAATATGGATGCCTTTTGTATTTGAGTCATCTAGAGGCTTTTATCGATTGGGAGAGACTGGGAGAGAGGGACGGAGGCTATTGATGATTCATGACGTCAGACAGACGTTGTCTTTGTTTACGTCTTGTTAATTGTTAATTCACTTGCCAATCTACGCGCAAACTCTGATTATTATAATCTTATAATCAGTTTGCTGTTGATTTGAGTGTCAAAGGTCAAGGACACCCTTGGGGTGGGGGGGGGGGGTGGCAAAGCTACCAGTTGATCGAAATTAACTCCTCTTTTTAACGACCAAAGAGTCTCTCTCCAAAATCAGCTCGTCCTAAAGAATATCTCTCTTGCCACACTGACAACTAATCAACTTCTATACGGCATTAACAATGTCGACTTGGAAAAGAATATTACAATATGTAACGCCGTATGCCAATATTGCCAATATGCCAACCGCTTTAAGTAACTTCCTATTTATTAGATTCGCAACTATAAGAGCGAAATGCAAACAGCCCAACATATACAAGCATGGTGAACGCAGCATTAAGAGCTCCTCACTTTACCTTTCTCACTCTTGTCAAATTCTTAGTTTATACCCTGTTTCTCATATTCTCCTCTCCTCTCTTTTTGTCTCTCTTTCCTTAACTCTCCCCCCACCCCACACACATACACACTCCATCCCGACTTCTCTCTCTCTCCCTCTCTCTCTCCCGCTCTCTACTTCCCTCCCTCCCTCCCTCCCCCTCTCTCTCCCGCTCTCTCCTTCTTTCCCTCTCTCCCGCTCTCCCCCTCTCTCTCCCTCTCTCTCTCTCTCTCTCGCTCTCTCTCTCTCTCTCCTCTCTCTCTCTCTCTCTCTCTCTCTCTCTCTCTCTCTCTCTCTCTCTCTCTCTCTCTCTCTCTCTCTCTCTCTCTCTCTCTCTCTCTCTCTCTCTCTCTCTCTCTCTCGCATTATGCACACACGCACGCCAATACGTACGCACAGACGCACATATTCACGTACACATACGTAAGCGTGCGAACTACCTAAACAATTGTAATCAGTGGTTGATATAAATTATCATTTAACTAGTTATACATACGTTACTATTTAATTTTGTTTTATTATACCCCATCTTGATGTATTTATTAATGTATTGTATTTGTATGTATGGGAGACACGTGTATAAGACTTATGTCTTACTGTGCTCCCATTGAACAAAATAAAATTCTGTTTAAACCAAATTAACTCACTTTGACATGATAAGTTAAATTGGAATATTTAAAGATACCCCGTGGCACACATTAAGGTCAGAGTCACTCCTTTGAAAACGGTTTAACTTGTGACTATGCCTACAGTTTTTATCCTATCGTCACCAACTGTCTTAACGGTGTTGACAAACGGATATTGACAATGGCCAGTGCAGCGCTTTAGTGTCATTGTGACAAATTAGTGGTAGAACTTGGCATAAATGAGCTCCCCTTGATCATCTTGGGTCAGTAGCCATATTAGAATAAACCTTATACCAAACTTGGGTCAGTAGCCATATTAGAATACACCTCATACCAAGATTGGGTTAGTAGCCATATTAGAATACACCTCATACCAAGATTGGGTTAGTAGCCATATTAGAATAAACCTCATACCAAGCTTGGGTTAGTAGCCATATTAGAATAAACCTCATACCAAGCTTGGGTTAGTAGCCATATTAGAATAAACCTCATACCAAGCTTGGGTTTGTAGCCATATTAGCATAAACCTCATACCAAGCTTGGGTTAGTAGCCATATTAGAATACACCTCATACCAAGCTTGGGTTAGTAGCCATATTAGAATAAACCTCATACCAAACTTGGGTTAGTAGCCATATTAGAATAAACCTCATACCAAGCTTGGGTTAGTAGCCATATTAGAATAAACCTCATACCAAGCTTGGGTTGGTAGCCATATTAGAATAAACCTCATAGCAAGCTTGGGTTAGTAGCCATATTAGAATAAACCTCACACCAAGCTTGGGTTAGTAGCCATATTAGAATAAACCTCATACCAAGCTTAGGTTAGTAGCCATATTAGAATACACCTCATACCAAGCTTGGGTTAGTAGCCATGTTAGAATAAACCTCATACCAAGCTTGGGTTAGTAGCCATATTAGAATACACCTCATACCAAGCTTGGGTTAGTAGCCATAATAGAATAAACCTCATACCAAGCTTGGGTTAGTAGCCATATTAGAATACACCTCATACCAAGCTTGGGTTAGTAGCCATATTAGAATAAACCTCGTACCCAGCTTGGGTTAGTAGCCATATTAGAATAGACCGCATACCAAGTTTGTGTTAGTAGCCATATTAGAATAAACCTCGTACCCAGCTTGGGTTAGTAGCCATATTAGAATGAACCTCATACCAAGCTTGGGTTAGTAGCCATATTAGAATAAACCTCATACCAAGCTTGGGTTAGTAGCCATATTAGAATAAACCTCATACCAAGCTTGGGTTAGTAGCCATATTAGAATAAACCTCATACCAAGCTTGGGTCAGTAGCCATATTAGAATAAACCTCATACCAAGCTTGGGTTAGTAACCATATTAGAATAAACCTCGTACCCAGCTTGGGTTAGTAGCCATATTAGAATAAACCTCATACCAAACTTGGGTTATTAGCCATATTAGAATAAACCTCATACCAAGCTTGGGTTAGTAGCCATATTAGAATAAACCTCGTACCCAGCTTGGGTTAGTAGCCATATTAGAATGAACCTCATACCAAACTTGGGTTAGTAGCCATATTAGAATAAACCTCATACCAAGCTTGGGTTAGTAGCCATATTAGAATAAACCTCATACCAAGCTTGGGTCAGTAGCCATATTAGAATAAACCTCATACCAAGCTTGGGTTAGTAACCATATTAGAATAAACCTCGTACCCAGCTAGGGTTAGTAGCCATATTAGAATAAACCTCATACCAAGCTTGGGTTAGTAGCCATATTAGAATAAACCTCGTACCCAGCTTGGCTTAGTAGCCATATTAGAATAAACCTCATACCAAACTTGGGTTATTAGCCATATTAGAATAAACCTCATACCAAGCTTGCGTTAGTAGCCATATTAGAATAAACCTCATACCAAGCTTGAGTTAGTAGCCATATTAGAATAAACCTCATACCAAGCTTGGGTTAGTAGCCATATTAGAATAAACATCATACCAAGCTTGAGTTAGTAGCCATATTAGAATAAACCTCATACCAAGCTTGGGTCAGTAGCCATATTAGAATAAACCTCATACCAAGCTTGGGTTAGTAGCCATATTAGAATAAACCTCATACCAAGCTTGGGTTAGTAGCCATATTAGAATAAACCTCATACAAAGCTTGGGTTAGTAGCCATATTAGAATAAACCTCATACCAAGCTTGGGTCAGTAGCCATATTAGAATAAACCTCATACCAAGCTTGGGTTAGTAACCATATTAGAATAAACCTCGTACCCAGCTTGGGTTAGTAGCCATATTAGAATAAACCTCATACCAAACTTGGGTTATTAGCCATATTAGAATAAACCTCATACCAAGCTTGCGTTAGTAGCCATATTAGAATAAACCTCATACCAAGCTTGAGTTAGTAGCCATATTAGAATAAACCTCATACCAAGCTTGGGTTAGTAGCCATATTAGAACAAACCTCATACCAAGCTTGGGTTAGTAGCCATATTAGAATACACCTCATACCAAGCTTGGGTTAGTAGCCATATTAGAATAAACCTCGTACCCAGCTTGGGTTAGTAGCCATATTAGAATAGACCGCATACCAAGTTTGGGTTAGTAGCCATATTAGAATAAACCTCGTACCCAGCTTGGGTTAGTAGCCATATTAGAATGAACCTCATACCAAACTTGGGTTAGTAGCCATATTAGAATAAACCTCATACCAAGCTTGAGTTAGTAGCCATATTAGAATAAACCTCATACCAAGCTTGGGTCAGTAGCCATATTAGAATAAACCTCATACCAAGCTTGGGTTAGTAGCCATATTAGAATAAACCTCATACCAAGCTTGGGTTAGTAGCCATATTAGAATAAACCTCATACCAAGCTTGGGTTAGTAGCCATATTAGAATAAACCTCATACCAAACTTGGGTCAGTAGCCATATTAGAATAAACCTCATACCAAGCTTGGGTTAGTAACCATATTAGTATAAACCTCATACCAAGCTTGGGTTAGTAGCCATATTAGAATAAACCTCATACCAAGCTTGGGTCAGTAGCCATATTAGAATAAACCTCATACCAAGCTTGGGTTAGTAGCCATATTAGAATAAACCTCATACCAAACTTGGGTTATTAGCCATATTATAATAAACCTCATACCAAGCTTGGGTTAGTAGCCATATTAGAATAAACCTCGTACCCAGCTTGGCTTAGTAGCCATATTAGAATAAACCTCATACCAAACTTGGGTTATTAGCCATATTAGAATAAACCTCATACCAAGCTTGCGTTAGTAGCCATATTAGAATAAACCTCATACCAAGCTTGAGTTAGTAGCCATATTAGAATAAACCTCATACCAAGCTTGGGTCAGTAGCCATATTAGAATAAACCTCATACCAATCTTGGGTTAGTAGCCATATTAGAATAAACCTCATACCAAGCTTGCGTTAGTAGCCATATTAGAATAAACCTCATACCAAGCTTGGGTCAGTAGCCATATTAGAATAAACCTCATACCAAGCTTGAGTTAGTAGCCATATTAGAATAAACCTCATACCAAGCTTGGGTTAGTAGCCATATTAGAATAAACCTCATACCAAGCATTTCGGGACTATGAGTTCGTTTTTGTTTGGGCTGAATGAAATTTCCCTTAATTATAGAGGCCCACATCAATATATCCATGTCCAGTTATCCCAGCTCAATAATATCAGCTGTCGGGTTTTTTCACTTTTGGCAGAAAGTACCTTTGTCCAGAAAAGTTGATGAGATACATGCGAAAATTGCTATTTGGATAAAATCTGCGAAATGTGTCACTTCAATAGCAATAGTGTGATTAAGTAGATTTCCTTATATGTCGCAAAAACCTTTCCGTTATTCATTTTCATGTGTTTTCTTTAATCGGCAATACACAATTCGGATCTTAGCGAATGAGAGGCCCCTACAGTCTACGATTATCACAATATTGCCACGATCCTCTACAAGGGGCCGTTTATGAATTAAAATCAACCGATTCGTTCTCGAGATGCTCTTATTTTGGTGAAAATATCTTGTTTTTAATTTCACATATGTTACTGATTGCTTAATAGTATGCAGCGCGTTAACGAGGCGGGAATGGACTTTTCCAGTTTATCCATCAATTGCAGGACGTCATAATCACTTATGTGACGTGTAGAAAGAGGTAATAATCAATGACGTCATGACCGATATAGATAATTTTGTCACGAACGATTAACTTGATGACGGACTCAACGTTGTTGTACGAATTGCATGTCTTACTTAATTAATAATCATGCTGTTGAATATTTTGAAATAATTTGACTGGGCGTTAGGCAACAAGATCACCCAGTCAAATTAGTTTCAAAACATTCAACAGCTTATCCGTATAGTTTTTAGGGAGTTCAGGGATCGATCGATCGCAATACTGGCGAGGCGTTGGTAGAGCTTTATGGGCGGATCATAGCAAAACTGGCTTCCTCAATTTTCTAGCAGCTCACTGGTTCAGAAGACCATCGTCCAGATCCCTCATAGCAACCATCGTCCAGATCCCTCATATTAATCATCGTCCAGATCCCTCATAGCAACTATCGTCCAGAGCCCTCATAGCAACCATCGTCCAGATCCCTCATAGCAACCATCGTCCAGATCCCTCATTGCAGCCATCGCCCAAACTCCTCATAGCAGCCATCGTCCACCTCCACCCCACCACCATAGCAACCATCGTCCAGATCCCTCATAGCAACAATCGTCCAGATCACTCGTATCAAACATCGCCCAGATTCCTCAAAGCAGCCATCGTCCAACCCCGTCATGGCAGCCATCGTCCACCCACCCCGATAGCAACTATCGTCCAAACCCCTGATAGCAGCCATCGTCCACCCCCACCCCCATAGCAGCCATCGTCCAAACCCCTGATAGCAGCCATCGCCCATCCGTCCGCCCACCCCCCCCCCATAGCAGCCATCGTCCTAACCCCTCATGCTCATGCAGATGAAGATCATGTAGAGAAATATATGTGTCCAAATAGAAGCAGTTAGAAGTCTGATAATGCGATGTATTCTTGTCCATATGGATGTATTTAATGCTATGGTGTCACTGTTTATATAAAGAGCCTTTCATCATTGGTGTAGGGGTGCGCCATCCTGCAGCCGCAGTGTTTTCAAGGCGTGTAGCCGTAGTTGAATGCGTGTGACATATATGTGTACTAAACACATAGAAAGAGATACTTCGTGCTAATCTGGGAGGGAAGAAATCACGTTTACAAAAATAGAAACTATATTCCAACACCGATTACTATTAAACTGATTGAGATATTGCCACCACTACCACTGGTATAGAATATAGACAATCAGCCGACAAATACCCCTTTCTTAACTGCATGTAGTTTCGCTTACGTTCATTTTTGGAGGCAACAGCTTTAAACAACACATTGTCAAAACACGTCAATCTATTAATTGTGGGTCCATGGGAAATGTCTGGGTATTGTTTTAGCTATGCCCTGCCCATATCTAGCTAAGCTCCACCTACACTTCTCCCGTATTGGGATCGATCGATGCCTGAACTCCCTCAGTTTCAATTTCTAATTAATATGTTAATTGTATCATTAGTTCAAGCCACCATCCAGTCATATATCTCTACATCATCTCATCAGTATACCGTCCATTCATATCAATATTTGTGTTTATCTTGCCCATTCCCTTCTTTCGCATATTCTTCCACCTGTGTAGCTGGTTGTCAGCCTTGGCAGCATATTAATCAATTTGGAGAGTAATGTCGTGTCGACCGACAAAGAAGTTAAGCTAAAGAGCCTTTCTAATAACACCATTTCCTGTAATTAAGTACCGCATTAAGACCTAAATTTTCGCCCATGGAATTGATTTTCTATTAAGATCTGTGGCACACATCCGCCGCAGCTATGCCAGCTATGCCTGCCTGGACCAATGTAACTAATGTTTCTGCATGGGTCAAAGTCATTGATACTCAACACACCGTACTCGGGACAACACATTATTTAATGCAATAGCTAATTTTAGAATAATGTGTTAACATGGCAATTATTCTGTCGCTTCCAAGACGGGATCACTTAAACTCTTTCATGGCGATTTCGTCCAAAACAGCTCTGCGATGCTCTTGGGGAATGCCCAGTTCTAGGCCAAGATAGTACTAGGTTTAATGTTCCACTGGAATGACTGAATCATTCCAGTGGTATATTTTCCAAAATAGCAATCTATTGGTCTGCAAATGGACAATCAATAGTTAAATATTTTGAGTTTCTTGACCAATTTGACCAATAAATGGTTAGGCAAATATCGAGAGGAACCACTACTAATATCAAAGAGAGTCATACTCACCACACATCTGTCACCGGCAGTATCACGGCTGTCGGCCTTCACAACACATCTGTCTCAGCGATTGCCACGGCTGTCAGCACTCATAACACATTCGTCACTGTCAGTGTTGTCCGCGCTGTCAGCCCTCACCACACATCTCACATGGTCATTGTCGCTTATATCAGCCCTCCTCTCACATCTGTCACCGTCATTGTCACTGCTGTCAGCCCTCGTCTCACATCTGTCACAATCATTGACACTGCTGTGAGCCCTTGTCTCATATCTGGCACAGCCATTGTCACTGCTGTCAGCCCTCGTCTCACATATGTCAAGGTCATTGACACTGTTGCCAGCCCTCGTTTCACATCTGTCACCGTCATTGTCACCGCTGCCAGCACTCGTCTCACATCTGTCACCGTCATTGCCACTGCTGTCAGCCCTCGTCTCACATGTGTCACCGTCATTGTCACTGCTGTCAGCCCTCGTCACAAATCATCTGTCACGGTCATTGTCACTGCTGTCAGCCCGCACCACACATCTGTCACGGCCATTGTCACTGCTGTCAGCCCTCGTCTCACATCTGTCACCGTCATTGACACTGCTCTCAGCCCTCGTCTTACATCTGTCACAGCCATTGGCACTGCTGTCAGCCCCCGTCTCACATCTGTCACCGTCATTGTCACTGCTGTCAGCCCTTGTCTCACATCTGTCACCGTCATTGTCACTGCTGCCAACCCTAGTCTCACATCTGTCACCGTCATTGTCACTGCTGTCAGCCCTCGTCTCGCATCTGCCACAGCCATTGTCACGGCTGGCAGAACCCAGATCTCAATCCTTGTATGTATTTTCTTTAAGGTCATTGTAGACAGACATGATAAGGTTATGCAGCAACATAGCAATGTTGCTCATCACTCATCACCCATCACGTGGGAATGTCTTATCAAAACATTTAATGTTCAACATTTCTCCAGGGTGAAGGCACCCGACTATATGGGAGGGGTGGGGAGCGCTCCCATACGGATCCACAACATTATCTTCATACACCCATGTTGATATCCTGCTCTAGACATACTGTTATGCAGATTTTTTTAGGCGAAAAAATATAAAAAATGTCATTGCCAAATAGAATGATCATGTTTATCTCCAGCAATGCATTAAACGCTCTGTAAAATTACCCGGTTGAGAACACCCACCCCTCCACCGCTTCACCCCCACCACCGGATATTAGGGCCACTTGACCTATACGTGACACCGGGGCCCATGTGGACGTAATACGCCGATAAATAATCAATCGGTACGATGTTGCAATCAGATTATTTCAAACAATCACGCACGTTCGTGCTTCGATTTCAGGAAACAGAATTGTTCATGGAATTCAGCGGCGAAATACTTATTCAGTGAAATAGTTACTCAATCAATCTGCACGAATCGACGTGCAATGTTTGACACGCACAGTATTAGACAATTAATTTTCTCGCAACTACGTGCGTTCGTGCGCGCGTGCATGAGTGGGTGTGTGCGTACGTACGTACGTCCGTCATCCGCGCGTGCGAGTGAGTGAGTGAGTGAGTGAATGAGAGAGAGAGAGAGGGATAGAGAGAGGGAGGGAGGGAGGGAGAGAGAGAGGGAGAGAGAGATTGAGTGCAATTTGGTTCCAGTCTTTTTCGTGCATTATGCAATAATGGTATTTCCTTTGTTGTAGCTCTTCCACTTACAAACTGTTATTGTAAAAGTTATGTTGATGAAATCCTCGCTACCAGCACGGTGCGGACTAATGGTTGGCCAACAAATTCGATATTGGTCCCCTGCGCCGCTAGCCAACGGCGCAAATTCGATATTGGCACGTTACAGAAATACTTACACTGTTGGTTGCAAGGACAGACTGTGAAGCTGAATGCATTACGCAAATCTATTTCTGTTATATTCTCCAAGCATCGGCTCGAAACAAAGAGAGCATGTGTATGTCTGCTTTAGTGGCAGAGAGAAATTGCTCCAGGATATTCTTTGTCAAAGTACAAATTAGTGCTTGTATACTCAAAGGAATACAATCAAATTCATCAGCATCATCATTGTCATCAAAGTCGTCGTTGTCATTCTCGTCGCCGCCGCCAATGCCGCCGTCATCATCGTCATCGTCGTCCTCACCGTCATTGTCATCATCATCAGCACCACCATTATCATCGACATCGTCGTAGTCGTCATAACAATCAGTATCATTATTATTATTATTATTATTATTATTATTATTATTATTATTATTATTATTATTAATATTATTATTATTATTATTATTATCTTACAGCCAAATTAGACGGTGTTAAGACGTATATGTCACTACGTCGGGTGCCGCTCCGTCTACAGGACCGCGTCATCAAGTGGTTTGATTATTTGTGGATGTCCAATAAATCCACGGACGAGGAGCGGACCCTGGGTCTACTTCCGGACAAACTGAAAGCAGAAATCGCTATCCACGTGCACCTCGACACCCTGCAGCGGGTGGAGATCTTCCAGAAGACGGACGCCGGGTTTTTATGTGAGCTGGTACTTCGTTTAAAGCCGGTATTATTTTCACCTGGCGACTACGTATGCAGAAAGGGTAAGCATACCGCGTTGTTAGAAAGTAATCCTATATATATATACAACGTAGCAAATTATGACAACAAACAGTGAAAATGCAAAAAAAAATGTATTTTTTAAATTCTGAAGGGAAAAAGTGTGTACAAAATCGTGTAAGGCCCATCCATCCATCCATCCATCCAATCCACCCATCCACCTTTCCACCCATCTATCCCACCATCCATCCATCCATATTTCTGTCAATGTGTGCTTTAATTTCAGACGAAGTGGGAAAGGAGATGTATATTGTGAATCGTGGACGCTTACACGTGGTGGCTGACAATGGAAAGACCGTGCTCGCCACACTGAAACCAGGCAGCTATTTCGGTGAAATCAGTATACTTAATATGGGAACTGCTGGAAATCGTAGAACAGCATCCGTCAAGTTAGTAGTTTATGCAATACAGCGTGATTGCTTTCAATAAACTTTCACTCACACCATAGTCGTATTCGCTGGTCGTAGATAGTTCATGATAAACGGCGTGTAAGACTTTAGCACCATCATCAAGATTTTTGAAAGACAAATTTGGAATTTTAGTAATTCAACATCACAACAGCTTACACCTATGATATTTGTGAACTTTGTGTTACAAGTGTAGATTCCTCTTATTTTCAGAAACTTATACATAGGATCACAAAATACTCATTAACCCTTTAACCCTAACATTCTTCAAGAAAATGTCATTTATCTCAGAGAAAATGTCCATTTGCAGACTAAGAGAAGACGTTTTTGAAATTTACGACTGGAATGACTGATTCGGTTATCGTGCCAGTCATTTCAGTGGTAAATCTTCAAAAATATTTTCTCTTGGTCCGCAAATGAACATTTCTCATGACCACTGCAGACGCCCTTTTGGCTGATACAGGGGCTAAATTTAGGGTTAAAGGGACATTTACCCATTTCTGAACGCTTACAGCATTCACCCATTGTGAGCCCTTAAAGCGTTCACCCATTGTGAGCCCTTAAAGCGTTCACCCATTGTGAGCCCTTAAAGCGTTCACCAATTGTGAGCCCTTAAAGCGGTCAACCACTGTGAGCCCTTAAAGTGTTCACCCATTGTGAGCCCTTAAAGCGTTCACCCATTGTGAGCCCTTAAAGCGTTCACCCATTGTGAGCCCTTAGAGCATGCACCCATTGTGAGCCCTTAAAGCGTTCACCCATTGTGAGCCCTTAGAGCATGCACCCATTGTGAGCCCTTAAAGCATTCACACATTGTAAGACCATACACTTACACAATACATTCTGGTGTTATTGTATTTCTTTAAATGGAAATCAGAATAATTGATAGCATATTTATGTGTTATATTGTGTGGTGCTGGTCTAGTATATTCACAAAATTCCAATAGTTAAACGAGTGTTCACTCATTTTTTTAAACTATGACGTGTTTGCCATCAAGGAGGATTGCTGTTACCCCGCAAAGAATTGAATGAGACTGGGTCTTAAAGGAGAGCGTAATAACAGCAGTTATGAAGTTGAGATCTGTGAAGCTTGTTTTGAAGAAAGTTAAATCCTCACACGAAACCAAATGATGCTGGCTTACCTCACAGATCGTTAAAATAATATGCGTAGCAAGCAGGTCACAGTGAGAGTAGACTATTAACCCACAATAAGCGAATATTGTTGCCGGTTATTTATTATTAGAAACAGAACAAACATATCACAGCATAACTGTTAAGAGCACGGCAATCACTATAAGCATACCACCACAGGTAACTTGTTAAAAGCGTAATAGGTATTGCGAGAATTCACATTTCCAGTTTATTTATCCATCATATGACGTCAGAATCAAATAAGAGACGTGTATGATGACGTCATAATCGGGACATCATGGATGATTCGAAATAGTCCGTCTTTAACGCTGACACGCTGTACGAATTGTATGTCTTTGCTATCTGATAAACATGCTGTTGAATATTTTGAAACTAATTTGACTGGGCGCTGTTGCTACGATATGCCGTAAGAACAGCCAGTGGCCTTAGTTTCGAAATATTCAGCAGTTTACCTGCATAGTTTTCAGGAAATTTAGTTGTCAGGGAGCTCAGAGATCAATCGATTCCACCACGAGCGTGGTGTGGGTGGAGCTTAGATAGAGATGGGCGGGGCATGGATAAAGTTAACCCCTCTTGCGCCAACAGCACCTCAAAGCGCTCCAAATAATACTTGATATATCAATTAAATATTTTGATGGTCAATATTTTCCACGATATTTTAATCTTAGAAAACTATACATGTAAATTTACCACTGAATTCTTTTCGCCAGCTTGACCATTAAAGTGGTAATGGTAAATAGTACATTGGCTGAAGGGGTCCCCATTGTATGACATGTCCTCTAAGTTACTCTGCATATTCTCGAAGTATAACATAAGGGTAGACGAAAAAGTGAAGTTATACATTTGGGAACCTGGCAATAACTGAGAAAATGACGTCGATTGAAGCAACCTCTATGCCAAATTCGGGACATAATTTTGGGGGTAGGGGAAATTAAAATCACCCTAACCTCGTAACTAGACAGTTTAGAACAGCGAATACCCCAGCAAAAGACGTGTTGTATTACCCCTTATGAATTCAACTAACCATTATGCAGATATTTCAATTAATGAGGTCACCAGAGGTCAAAGGGTCATGGAAATTGGGCTTTAGTGAAAATTTGGGAAGTACACGAATAAAGTTTAATTTCAAACAAGTGATTGATATTTATATACTCTTATTGCCTTAATTCCTCAGAAATTGAGTAGTGGAATACATTCATATGTTATATATACACTTTGAACACTGTGTATAACTATAAATCTTAAAGAGAAACGTTGCACTATTTTAAACTGTACCAAAAACCTAACGCTATTTGTAATAACACCATCCGCACACTGAAATCGCTAATCTAATTACAAATGAGGTCTTTAAATTAGGACATAGCCCCCTCAAGTCAACAGGCTATGAAATTCTAACACTTCTCTAACTCATCTATCTCATGTTAGCCACATCCAGATGGATTCTTGCAGCTAGTACCCGGATCATGTTCCTGCTTACTCCGGCATTTACAAAACAATGCAGCATAGTACACCCATCTTCCTACAGATTCATCTAGCATTTGCAAACTGGAGACAGTTGCACTCCATTGCATACTCATCTGGTATCTGTTGCTTTGCCATATATGGTAGAAGCATGTCATCCTCTTCCTGGAATCCATACAAAGTTGGTTCAAGAACTTTGGATCGAGCAGCAAGTAGGGAAATCATCTGATTCGTTGCGAAAAACGGTCTCAATATGTGTGCCCTTATGGCATGACTAGTTGGAGGGAGTTGCTCGAAATAGACACCTCTTTCTGGTGATATGTATGGATTCTCAGCTAGTTCATTGTTGTGCATGTTGTGCCGGGCCTCAGAACCTGTGTGAGGTACTGCTCACTTGTTGCTATCAAGTTATCCATCCCACACTCATGTGTGATGACTCCAAAGCTCTGTAAGTACATAACTTGGTTCGCTTTCAAGGCTGCAAGCTTTGTACCAACCTTACTTGTATGTTCGCATCTAGTTAGCGTAGGGATGGCAGGTAATATCTTACAGAGATCGGATCCGACCCTTGCCACCAAGGTATGTATACGTAGATATCGAGTTGACTCTCCCGCACCAACTTTCACCCACACTTCACGAAAACCATTAGAATGGAATACATCCCAGTAGTACATCATCAGTATGGTCACGTCTGTATTTAGAGACGGCACTACTATTCTACATGTTCCATCTTTTACTGCATGCATGCATGCATGTCATGGGGAACAATACGGGCATTTGCTTCTTCAACTTCAATGCATAGATCTGTGACGTCTGTTCAACACGCATTATATACTAACCGGCACGGAACCATCTGTTCTCCATATATGTGACAGGCATATAGCTGCAGATCTTATGGTATCTCAGTGGCTTGCTCGATAACCTGACGATGCAGTAACAACTGAAGCATTAATTTGTTATTGTTTGATTCCAAGAACTTATCCATTTCAGCGGGTACAGGCATTTCTTGATGAACCACATTGAGTTCAATAGGAGCTGGCGTCTCCTCCGTTAAGAATCTTTAATTGATTTCTCAAGGTAAGAATCAAATACCACGTCGATTCGGTTGACACTTTTAACCGAATTCAATATGTACTTCAACGTATCCAGATATAAAGCACCAAAGGTGCTGACACCCTTTGCTTTCATCTTTCGGACATTAGCCATCATGTCAACAATGCATGTTGTATGTTCATTGTCCTTCATTGAGAGAACTTGCTGGTCCGCGTTAGTGAGATTCTTCTCTAGTTCCTGTACAAGTGAACTCTTAACTGCCTTTGTCATCAGTCCCGCGTGGTCAAACATATATGAAGATCGTGTAACATCGTACTGAACCTCTTCCATTGAACTTCTCCTAGCTCATGCAACTTTGATTACACGTTATTGATAGCCATGTTCTTTCTTGACAGCTGATTTCCCGGTGCCATTTTTGTTCGTTCCTATGTCATGGATACTTTGGAATGTTTTCATGTTAGTCCTGTGAATTGGTGCAGAGAATCTGACTGACTTTTCTACAAAACGCTCCATCCTGAACTTGAAATAGGCTGCAGATCCGATGTCCTTAACCTGAAGGGGGCTGTTTTCGGATCTCCTCCGTCATGACTTCTTGAGCAAGTATGTTGTGAAGTTTCAACTCAACTGCTGTTACTTCGAATGGATTCTTATTTCTCTCGATAACAGTAAGGATGGCCTGAACACGGTTCTCCCCGCTCACTGTTTCCGAACAACTGAAATCATGATTCACCGCAGAGTCATATGCACTTGTGTTTACTCCACTTAGTTCTCGATGAAGGCTGGTTATTGCAAGCATCTCCTGGTAAATCAGCTCCCACAATGCTACAAACTGCTTCTTTCTTGTGCTGCTGATTATATCTGACGTACCTTTTTGTGACTTATTTATTGTTTGTTCTAAAGCCATGTCTACTCCTCCAGCGTTGAAGTGCCCTTTTGTATGTTTTACCACAAATTTCCCCTCTATGAATGCTTGCTAGATTTGAGGGGCAGTTTCAGGAAGCTTTAACATGCTCTCCAGGTACACAGTGGCCACCGCAGTTAGTTGGTTGAGTCGAAGGCTGCAATGAGTGAGAGCAGGGACTGTATGGTCCGAACGTGTAAGACCCAATTACCTTCACGATCACTGTGGATGAGGTTTTCCAAGAGCAAAATGAGGTGAATGAATATCTCCCAATATTCAAATGTTTCATTCCTGCTTCTGTTCTGGAGGATGAACTGATCAAAATCAGCAATTAGTGAATCACTGTTTGTCTGGCATTCCCTCAGCAGGTCCTGGCTCTCCTGTATATTCTTCTCGGCAACGTTGATTTTTAGTGTTACCAGTGTGTTTAAGAATTCTCCAAATTGCAACCTAAGCAATGCTTCTTTAAGCAGCTGCATACCCTTTAGAGCTCTGGTGCTGTGTCTTCCATTTAAAGCTGTCTCAACGACATTCACCCCAACGACCGAGCTTTCCACTAATATACTATCTGCTCCACTTCCTTTAAGATACTTTCCTAAACAGCATAATGCAACTTTGGCCATGTGGAAGGATTCCATGCACAACACGATGTCTTTAGACTCCCCTGGACGATGAAGCTGTATCTCACTGGCTATGTGGTACACCCCCCTCATCCAACGTTACTGGTAGCTGAGTCTGGTCAAGGTAGCTAAGGATTTCTTGCAAGTTTTTCATCGCTGTATAAACAGTCTGATAATGAGTCACAGGACGAGGTATGACCTGAAGATATCCTACTCGCTTCACATTGATATCCTCAACTGTCAACAACGAGTTTGTTGCACTCCATGATGGCATGACCTGATTCTGAGGTTTAATGCTTACAATCTCTGTTTCTTTTTCACATAGATCCACTCTGGCCAGTGATCATGCCAGGTATTTTTGTCTCACATCAGCAAGCAAATCTTGTCTCACTGGTTCTGGATCTGTGATGACTTCATAGTCAGAATTTTTCACAGGCTTTTAGTACTGCTTTAGCACTTGGCACTTGAGTTTTGCATGCAAGTTCTTTTGTCCGTGTGCTACATTTGTTTCACAAAGCTTAGGCTTAGCAGCTTGAGTACCCGAATCTTCTTGGAACGGAACAGGAACTGTATCGGGACTACCTGCTATACCTGATAACGTGGCCTCATTATGATCAAAGTAGTCTAATGCAGCAATTGTGAACTGGTTTTTTTTCAAAATGGGATGGGAAAGGCACCCCATTTTAGCAGAATCAATAGTAAACCTAGCAATGTTATTGTGATGACGCCTAAGCTCATCATAACTACAGCACAGTTCAAAACGATTAAAGCTCTTTATGAGCGTTGCGCCTTTGCATGCATCATGAATGGCCTGCCTATTCAATATGTGAAGAGGCGTTCTTTTCCTACCACGATGTAAGTTGTAATACATAATTTGGAATGGTGCCTGCATTTGTCTACATTTATTATCAGATAACCATGTCCCTGACTCACTGTCACTATCCTCTACTTCATCCCTAGTATCTTTACATGGATCCTTGAATGAATCCATATCGAAATTTTATAATACAGCCAGAAATGGCAGGAGGGGCGGTGGAATTATTATCTTTCAATAAGAATTTTCCAAATCATTAGCATCACAAAACCTATCCTGAATATCAAAATCAATCTCTAAGAGAGACTGACGTATCATTTTAGCGGATTCACGAATTGGATCTCAGGTGCGAATAGTTTCAACCAAGTGTTCAGGAGTTACACTCCGACTAAAGCACATAACAGATTTGTTAACCTGCCTCGATTTGGAAAATCCAAGTTTGTCACCAAAGTGTTTGGTAAGAAGGACCTTCACTTCCCTATTTGTAACAATACTTCCTGATTCTGATTGTTTGTTCATGCAGTCTCTAATATGACTTAGTTCATAATCTCTACCTTGGTTTATATCAGTCTCTCTGTCTATTATCACATCTGACCAGGCATGTTGTTTGGAACTGAACGTGTCATTATCAGAATTATTCACCTTAAATATATATATTTGTTGATTTGTTGTTATGACAAAATATGTCTGCACCGAACACTGTATTTACATCCTATAAGTCACAGGTGCGTGTGTATAATTGATTTTGGAGAAAAACAGTTTCCTCCAGGAAATTCTCAGCCCTATTTGACTCAGAGATGCGGTATTTCTCATAAACACCCCGGTGCTTTACAAATCCACAAACTACACATTGTTGTTGATATATCTCGGAGTGTTGACTAGGGCCTACACGAGGGGTACATCTTGACCTGGCGTTGTACACGGATGTGTCGTCTGTACTTTCCTGCCGCACTGTATTAACAGCTACCTTATCAGTCTTAATTTTATCAAGCGTTTTTTGTAAAGTATATTTTTTGAAACATGCATTGTTCATATGATATACAATTTGTTCTTCGACTAGGTACTTCAATCGTCTGCCAACACAGCCATCTCTTATACCAGCAGCCTCGCGTATTCGCTTTCTACCATGTTCAGTAGTTGTCGTAAGTTGAGATGTCGATTGCTGACAGATAATACACTGGTTTTCATCCGGAACGCCTCCAGATACACGAGCTACAAGTTTTACACCTTCGTACTCCATGCTTGGTCAAAGGATCGAAAGACGAAAAATAATAATAATAATAATAATAATAATAATAATAATAATAATAATTCCCCTGTGCTCATGAAATGTGTTCACAATTACTCTTATCTTCCTTATGTATACCATGATGGTATATACACAGTTTTAAAATAGGGCAACCTTTCACTTCACATTTTAGTTAGACCATGTTCAAAGTTGATATACAACATATAAATGTCCGTTTCTAAGGAATTAAGGCAATATGACTATATAAATATCAATTACGTGTTTGAAATTAAATCTTATTTGCATAATACTGACATGTTCACTGGTGCTCAATTGCCATGACCTTTTGACCTATGGTGACCGCAATAAATAGAATATTCACGTGATTGTTATCTGAACCCATGAGGGACACTAGGATAAGTCTGTTGATGTTTCATTTACTGTTCTAAGCTGTCTAGTTACAAAGTTAGTGAGATTTTAGTTACCCCTACCGCCAAAATTATATCCTGAATTTGGGCATGGAGGCCGCGTCAATCGACGCGATTTTCTCAGTTATTGCCGGGTTTCCAAATGTCTACCATCACTTTTTTGTCCATCCTCATGGTATACATAAAGAATATGAAGAGTAACCCAAGGGATATTTCATGCACACAGGGACCACATCAGCCAAATGTTAAAAAAAAAAATTAAAGATTTTACATAGCCAGTGTCTATCCGCAGGCCAAGAGTATTTTTAAAATTTTACCACTAGAATGACTGGCTAGGTTACCGAGCCATTCAGTCTAGTGGTAAATATTTAAAGATACTCTTCTCTAGGGCTTTCAAATAGCCATGTCGGAAGGTCACTGAAGTTTGACCATTAAACGGTTACATTGACACAAGACGGGTTAAAAGCACGACGATATACGAGAATATCCCAGAAAAGTGCCTACAAGCAGGCAATAGTACACGTAGTTAAGTCTTATTTCGTTGTATATGACTGATCAATACGATACGCGTGTCTTGATCTGTTTGCGTGTTGTCGCGAGAGTTTGCGTGTTGTCGCGAGAGTTAGTTTGCATTGGAGATGCATGTATTTTATATGCTTCAAGATGGCGCCGATCGGAAATCGGAACTTTCATATCGTCGAATAGTAATCTTGACAGAAACTCGGAAAATCATATTAAAACTTAAGAACAATAAAACACGACTTGCACCAGCAACATATGTACAACAACACACTATCCCATCAATGATGATGATGATGATGATGATGGTGGTGGTGGTGGTGGTGGTGGTGGTGGTGGTGGTGGTGGTGGTGGTGGTGGTGGTGGTGGTGGTGGTGATGACGACGACGACGATGATGATGATGATGATGATAATGATAATGATAATGATAATGATAATGATAATGATAATGATAATGATAATGATGAAGATGAAGATGAAGAATGATGATGATGATGGTGATGATGATGATGATTAAGATGATGGATGATGATGGCGATGATGATGATGATGATGATGAAGGTCATTATGATGACGATGGCGACGACGATGACGACGACGACGGCGGTGACATCGAGGACAACGCCGCCGCCGCCGACAATGACGACGATGATGGTGTTGATATCTGTTTTGTTTATGCTTCAGATCTGTAGGATATTCCGACCTATTCCGGTTGTCTAAGCAGGATTTGTGGGATGTTTTAAAGGAATATCCGACAGCTCGAGTCAAATTGGAGGCTATAGCTGTCAAACGTTTAGAAAGATATAAAAAAGTTCCTCTGGAGCAAGGTAACCATCATAAATATGTCGTGAACCCTGCTCTTATCCAGGATGAACTTGGTTCGGTCTCTGAAATCTGCTTCTATCTAGTTCTGTCTCTGTGGGAAATCGCTTCTCTCTATCCCGCTCCCTTTCATATCTCTCTCCCTCCATCTTTCTCTCTCTCTCTCTCTCTCTCTCTCTCTCTCTCTCTATCTCTCTCTCTCTCTCTCTCTCTCTCTCTTTCTCTCTCGTTCTAGATAGAACTATCTTCTATCTAGTCCTGTCTATGAGTGGAACTCATTTCTATCTAGTTCTGTCTCTAGGTGGAACTCGTTTCTATCTAGTTCTGTCGCTGGGTGAACTCCGTTCTATCAACTTCGGTCTCTAGATTGAATCTGATTATAGCTAGGATGTGTATATTTAGTGTGGTGCGTGGTTATACTTTAGATAGGCCAAGCGTTAAAATCAGAGAAATGTGTGGTTGGTGTAATTTAACCTACCTATCGCCGCTTCAGCTGTGGAAATCAAATTGAGGCGATGCAGAACACTAAAGTCCATAGCGAGACGACACCGCGACCACCCCACAAAAATGTAATCCCCCGTTTAGTTTCCCAAACAGTCTATGTATACACCTGTGCAAAAGTTAAGCACCACCATATTTTTACGCACATGCGAGGGTATATTCATGTGCTATGAAGAAAGCAATAGCATAAACATTTATGTACCCATCCATCTTAGTGCAAGAGGTAATAATGCAACTAGAGGAATGCTGATTATGATGGTGGGGAAACACTGTATGTTTTTGTTTGAACTTGAAAACGAGGCCTGAATATGGTTACGTTGACACAACTGACAACTATTGCCCTACAGTTAACACACGTGGCTAGAGTGTCATTAATGGTGTCTGAAAACGAAGTTTAACATCTGTGCACGAGTTTGAGATTGTCATTATTAATACCGGGTATATCCACCTTGTGCCTGGATGACGGCCTGGACACGACGTCTCATGCTGGTCACCAACCGACTGATACGCCATTGTGGTATTCGTTGCCATTCAAGATGGAGTGCGTCTGTTAATTCCTGTAGGTTCTGCACAGGAGGATCCCTCCTTCTCACCATGTTTCCCAGAATGTCCCAGATATGCTCAATAGGGTTCATGTCAGGCCTCCTTGCTGGCCATGGTAGGGTTTCGATGGCATTCTGGCGGAGGTATTCATGCACAGCTCTAGCACGATGTGGTCGGGCGTTGTCATCCATGAATATAGGGTGGGTTCCAGGTGCATGATTTACAAAATGAGGGACCACAACTCTATCCAGTATGGAATCTTGATATCTTTGTCCATTTAGTGTTCCAGGTACAGTCAACAGATCCAGCTTACAATCAAATGAGATGCACCCCCATATCATAACGGAACCTCCACCAAATGGAACTTCTTCCATGATGTTACGTTGGTCGTACGCCGTGCGTCTGGACCTCCATACACGAGTTCGACCATCTGTGGCATGAAGCAGGAACCGACTTTCATCGGACCAGTGTACCCGTCTCCAGGATCTCATGTTCCAGTGACTTCTTTCGTTGCACCACCTCAGACGCTCCTCTTTGTGGTGTGCAGTGAGGAGAGGACGTCTGACAGGTCTCGTAGCTTTCATGCCAGCAGCATACAGTCTCCTTTTGACGGTAGACATTGACACTCTATTGCGCGTTTCCCATTGCTGGCTGAGCACTCTGCTGTTGGTGAATGGAGATCTCCTAACAAGGCGTACTAGGGCTCGATCATCACGGGCAGTAGTCTTCTTCGGTCTTCCAGATCTAGGCCTGTCCTTCACCTCGTTAGTTTGCCCATGTTTTGCAATCAAACGACTGATTACAGTATGGTTAATGTTCAGCTGTCTGCCAATCTCTCTGCATGACATACCAGTGGTATGCATGCCTATGATTTGCCATTTCACACGATCACTTAACCTTCGTCTTGCCATAGCGGTTCACAATCAAGAGCTAATTCTCTCTGTACAAATAAACCACGGGCATGAACACAAAATTCCTAATCTTGTCGCCTAAATCTGTATGTAATGTTCTACACCTCAAACTGGACTTTTACATAACTGAACACGTGTGCTGTTTCCCGTCACGCACGGACATCAAGCGGCGTGAAGTCATGCATGCATGTGCATTTCGTACTTGGAATTATGTCAGCTAACGCGGGGACAAAAAGTATGGCAGCCTAGTTGTACCATCATGTTTCTACGTTCTATTGTTTTTGCTGGTGCTTAACTTTTGCACAGGTGTATATATCAATATATGAATTAGTTGGAATTAAATATCTTGCAGTTCTGTATCAAAATCAAAGTAAAAGGTCAAAATCAAAAGAAATATAATTTGATTTGTGGCCAAGACCTTGAACTTTCATGAATCCCCTGCCTATAGTAGATCAAATTGAAACTGGTATGCATTGTACCCCAATATGTGCTTGTTATTTAAGATGATGTTGGAGTTGCCATCCCGATGTCCAATATGATTTAAACCCTTGCCATGATAACATGCGGCTGGAATGCTTCTCATACATCTAATCCTTAGTGAAACCTTTCTCATTCATACATGACAAACATATGTATAATTACACTTTTACATAATTACCATGAGTACCTTAAAATCTGCCCCCCAAAAAAGTGTCAATCTTGTATCTATTACCGTAAATACTTGCATAATAGGGTAATATTGGCCTACGTGTGGTAATTAACATCACAATACTATTTTATATGCTAACTAAGCAGAAAGGTGGTCTTTATCAATGATTATTGTGTTTAAAAACTGAAGTGAAGATATAAAATAATTGCAATAGATAGTTGGGGATCTTAGATCGCAGTAAAACCTGTAATAAACAGCAACCTTAGTAGGAAAATCTTGATCTCTTTAATAAATGTCAGTTGTCATCTAATTTAGTTTCTCGGAAACAATGACTATTTTTAAAGAACCAACATTGCCATATCCCTTTACAGCTATCTATTCTCCATCTGGTAACCGTCCGACTGCCAACTTTTCTGTCTCAAGTCTCTCATATGTCGAAATGTATTTTTGGTTCATGCCATTGCGATTTCTTATCAATTTTTTACACAGTCATGTAATTTTCTTTATCTACGGACATTGCAATAATTTTCACGAGAACATTGGATTTGTGTCATTCTGTGACTTCCCGCCTCATTGCGTGATAGTTTGCGACGCTATGTAAGTTAAAACCCACCAGTTCCAATATCATAGCAAAAACTATCATATTGTTTTGAAACTAATTTTACTGGAATCTCTTGATGCTTTACGCATCAACATGATGTACCTTCTAGTTAAATTAGTTTCAACATTTTCAATATTTTACATGCACAGTTACTTTTCACCAAGCTTATAAACTGGTAGATACCCTGATAATTGAGCCGATGTACCAAAGCAAGCAGCGTATGTTTTTTTCTGAATGGCTATAGAATAGAGAAATACAGTGTAATCTATCTCTTAAAGGGGTGCTAATCTCATCTCAAATGTTGTATTGTACCAATAGATTATGGTTTATAGATAGCATATCATTTATATCCTGTGACATTCCCTTATCTATAACACAATTATCGTCTTTGTAATATCAAGTAAATGTTGAACAGTGATCGCGGCCATTTTATCTCTTCAAGCGGTAGTGTGTGATGTCATGTAAGTGCCAATGCATTACAGTCTTTATTATGTAATACTCATCTTGTTGAATATTTTGAAACTAATTTGGCTGGAAACTGTTTGTGCCTAAGGCAACAACAACTTCCAGTCATACCAGTTTCAAAGTATTCAACAGCTTACCTGTATGGTTGCTGTTGCAACACTTTGTCCAACCATAGACGGCACCTATATGACTGTGTGTACACACCGAGGCAGACACACTAGGCTTTTTCTGATTGGTTGAAAAGTAAATCATGACAGCCATCATAGGTTTGAGAAATGTACCACAATTTAACTACTAAAAGTCTGAATATCTTTCTAATAGCGGTATGATGAACAACTTACAATTACCTACATAGTTTATGATTGGCAGTAGATTATTTGAATAGCTATCAAGAGATGAGGTTAGTTATCCTTTAAAATTCAAATATCTTTCTTTCACGGCAATGACAGAAGTCTAATTTATATTTCAAATGGCAAACCATAAACATATAAATTGGGCCGTAAGTAGGAGAAGGGAGGGGAGGGGCTGGGGGAGGTGTGCGGGTGTTGCATACACCATAGACCACAGTCATCCATCTTGACCCCACAACCTCCCAATGCAAGAATCGGCGCCCGCATACGACATATAAAGATTATTTTTTTCAATGCTGTAGCAAAATAAATAATTTGATGTGCAAAATGAGCCCGTTGGCTATTTAGAGAAGGGGAGTGGCAATACCAGCCAGAACATCTCTTTTCCTTGAGATTGTCCAATGTCTTCTGTGTACATGTATATGGATTGCCTGTCGTTATTAGTAACACCATTAATCCTTTATTGGCTAAATTATGTCAAGAATATAGAAAATATTTGCTCAGTGGATGTAAAGAATTTCAGTGTTAAATTTTCAAAAATGGGTTTCTGTTGGCTTGTGTTAAGTGTCTCGCTGCTGAAAGCCATCAGACAATTATTGCAATGAGTAAATGTTCTTGACTTGATGAATATTTGGAAAACAATTTGACTGAAAGTTGTCATATTGTTTTCAAAATATTTAGGAGGGCCAGAGATATACCATTGGAATATGTTGGCTGCAAAAACTCAGCAGTCAGGCGGTTGTGCCCCTTAAAAGGCATTTCTCTATCATTTCACAATTATTTTATCGTAATAATACAAATTAGCCGCGACCAGATCGATAACTACGGCCATATCTAGACATTTGAGATGGGTCGAGGGGTTGGGGTGTCCTCCTCCCGGGACATATGATAAGTAAATGTCATATCCTGAGATGTGAGTGATACGTAAACTATTATTCGTGTCAAGCACAATTTACGAAACTGATAACAGTTACCCATTGCAACATTTACATACGACACTTTTTTTGTAATTTTGAAAACGTACAATACGCTTACTAACTTTGTCTTGAAAATATTTGTAAACAACTCAATTGTCTTATGCCTGGTGACTTATGGTTGGATGACCTAACCATTGTCCCGTTTTCGGCAAGAAAACCATCCGCATGTACGCGCACACATCCACATGTACGCACACACATCCACATGTACGCACACCCATCCACATGTACGCACGCCCATCCACATTGTACGGACATCCATCCACATGTACGCACACATATCCACATGTACGCACACCCATCGACATGTACGCACCCACATCCACATGTACGCACATCCATAGCCATTGTACGCACCCACATCCACATGTACGTACACACACGCGCACACGCACACACACCCGCACACACACACACGCACGCGCGCACACCCCATATACGCACATAATCCATGCTAAAAGTATGCTATTATTTAAGTGTTTACAGTAATGCACACATATTGAAAGATACCAAATTTTAGTTTTTAAATAAACACACACACATCGTAAGAAATGTATCTAAACACGTCTGCTCTAATGGAAAGGTTTTCCTGAAGTGTATGTGTCTGATAAGCACTACAACCATATTACTTGTGAAGTGGCAACTCCAACATCATTTAGCACATACAAGACTATGATATGTTATGATATGGTTTGTTCTCTGAACTGTACACAGTTATGGAGATACATAATATTATAATATATATATATATATATATATATATATATATATATATATATATATATATATATATATATATATATATATATATATATATATATATATATATATATATATATATATACTGAGCCAAAAAAGTTTGGCAACAGTGAAGTTTGGTTTGTTGTGTTAAAACTATGCGTCCATTTATAACCAAATTTGCAGGCATGTTTCGTCAATGTAATGTCTCGCTGATCATGAAGAAATGCAAATCATTTCTTCATTTCTCGGCCGCACGCTTACTGCATGTGAAAATGCATTTTCATGCGCTGACCCACATTGGCGGGTAGCGAAGGCAAAAATTCACCATATTGCAAAAGCAGATAACGAACGTTAACAGAAAACGCTTAAAAGTTTACCCTACCGAACATGGGCCGCCGCCCAGGGCTACCCGAAAATCAGCGCCGTGAAGCAATGGGAAGACTCGCTGCTGGGCAGAGCGTTCGCGCTGTTGCTCGACATTTTAATGTTCACGCCTCAACCATTTCCCGTCTCCGCCAACGTGAGCAGGAAACTGGACATGTTAATGAGCGACCACGATCTGCCAGACCGAGAGCAACAACACCACGAGAATACCGCTACTTAGTGACGTCATCACGACGTCACAGGTTTGAGACTGCGCCGCGGCTGTCCCGTAATTTGCACACCGCTACCGGCACTACAGTGCATGCACAAACTGTGCGAAACAGACTTCATGATGCTGGACTGCATGCCCGTCGTCCACTTGTAGCTGCTTCGCTTATAGAGCGTCACATCGAGACTCGGTGTGCATGGGCAAGAACTCATCAGCGATGGCGTGCTCAACAATGGAGGCACGTTTTGGTCAGTGATGAGTCGAGGTTTTGTGTGGATGTGGCGGATGGTAGGCAACGGGTTTGGCTACGTTTAGGAGAACGGTATGATGCAGCCAACATCATTCAGCACGACATATTCGGTGGCGGCAGTGTCATGGTGTGGGCTGGAATCCATGAAAATGGCAAAACAGATTTTATTGTGATTCGCGGAAATTTAACGGCTCAACGTTACTGTGAAGAAGTTGTCGCCCCTGTTGTCATCCCTTTTATGCAGCATCATGCAGACTTTATGTTCCAGCAAGACAACGCCCGTCCTCATTCAGCTAGGGTCAGTGATTTCCTTGAGGCTAACAACGTTCCGGTGTTGGACTGGCCAGCGCGATCACCGGACCTGTCTCATATCGAACACGTGTGGGACATTCTTGGCCGTATGCTGCGTGAGAACCATCCACATCTTCACAACGTGCGGGAGCTGGAAGCTGCACTGCTCCAGGAATGGGATGCGATTCGTCTTCATGACATCAGGTGCTTAATTCGAAGCGTAAGAAACCGATGTACGGCGGTGGTTAATGCGCGCGGAGGTCGCAACCGGTATTGCCAGCCCAGTGTTATTATTTAAATTCGACCCTTCCATTGAATGATGCCGTGTTAAAGGCGTGATGCTAGCATTACAGTAACAGTCTTTGTTGTTCAAATTGGAAAATGACCTATAAATCAAATAATATATTTGAATCAATTTATTGTTTTTGTTAAATAACATTTATACAGTAATATTCTCAGTGTTGCTAAGTTGCTAAACTTTTTGGGTTCGGTATATATATATATATATATATATATTATATATTATATATATAATTCTCTCAGCATGCATTATTGTTATTGTTCTAACGGTATGTTAATGGACCTTCCCAATTTATCCATCAATCATATGACGCCATTATCAACTACGTGGCGCATAGGGTGACGTTATAATCTTTACTTCATGGCTGGCTCGATTTAGTTCATCTTGAACGCTAGTCTAGTTCGACATGTTGTACGAATCGTATGTCTTCACCATTTAATATACATTCTGTTGGATATTTTGAAACCAACTTGGATGGGCGCCGTTGCTGCTATGGCAGCAACTGCATCCAGTTAAACTAGACCCAAAACATCCAACATCTTACCTATATAGTCTTCTGAAAATTGATAGTTAGGCGTTCGAGGATCGATCGATCCAACCCTGGGCGAAGCGTGGGTGGTGCTTAACTAACTTTGGGCGGGGCATAGCTTAATCTAAAAGGGTCCATTGGTCCATCAATTAGGGCGTTATAAGTGTTACGTGTGCCGGTGAATGGACCTTTCCAATGTATCCTTCTATCATATGACGTCATATGACGTCATAATCAATTAAGTGTCGTGCAGGATGACGTCAGAGTTAATTATGGTATGATTGACTCAATTTAATCCGTCTTTAACACTTAATAGTCCAACACGTACGAATTGTATGTCTCTACCCTTTTCTAAGCATTCTGTTGATTATCATTTAGCACATACTAGGCTACAACACCATACCAGTTTCGCTTTGTTCTACCATAGATAGGGGTACTTGGAGATGTAGAGGCCTGTTCGGCAATTAGCTGCTAGTCTCCACCTTAAGCAACATAAAACAAGTTGAGGTTTCTTATGACGTTAATATTTGAACTCGACCACAAATCGAAATCTCCCCTGAACTTGTCTACTCAGTGACCGTCGGTACAAATGTAGTCCCTAATGGAACTTTCCGGTTTATCCAGCCATCATATGACGTCATAATCAACTATGTGACGTGTAGGATGACGTCATAATCAATCAACTGTATATCTACTATTTTAACATAGATGCTGTTGAATATTTCGAAACTAATTTGGCCAGGTGCTAATGCTGACATAGGCAGCAACCCCACCCGGTCAAATTAGTTTCAAAATATTCATCAACTTACTTGTATAGTTTTCTGGAAATTGATAGTCAGGGAGTTCAGGGATCGATCTATTCCATCACGGACGAAGTGTGTGTGGATCTTAATTAGAGATGGCCGAGACAAAACTAAAACTAGAAAGGTTCAGTCTAAAGCATTCACCCGTAATGTTGAAACAGCAGAAGTATGTACAAAGGTCTGAGTGATATTGTGTTGTATCTTAGGGAGCTTACTGGCATTGCGCACATGTACACATTTGTTAAAAGCTTATGTCTAGAGAGTTGACAAACCATGAAACTTATGCCAAGATCATTTTCTAATAGACCTTTCCAGTTTATCCATACACCATATGATGTCATAATCAACTACGTGACGTGTAAGATGACGGCATAATCAATGATGCCTTGAATGACGTAGTTGAGTAAGACGGACTTGACGTTGTTGTACGAATTCAAGACTAGACTATGTTATTTAAGTATTTTGTTACTAATTTAAATGGCCGCTGTTGCTGTCATAGGCAGCAGCATCACCATGTCAAATTGGTTTCAAAATAGGCAACTAGGGATGAGCGGGGCATAGCTAAAACTGGAAAGGTCCAGTACATAACATAAGGTTAGAGAAATGTTGGCTTGCACTGATGTCACACTGGCATTGAGCTATAGTTACTCACTTTCCCTGGACCACAACAGCGTTTCCTGAATAACTATATGTTTAAGCTTTGTTCTGATGCGATTAACTAGTCCCGGCAATGCGGCTGAGATGCGTAGATAACCACAAAATCAAAAAGATTACTGTGGCATTGACCTGCCTCAAAAGATATCGTGCTGTTTCACCTACCTAGATATTCAAGATTAGTTCCAATCAGGGCCTCCTATCCTGAACTAGAATGCAGCGTAATTTACTAAGCACCATAGCTGTACATTGGCGATCGGATAATCTTCTGTCAAGGTATGTGTGAGCGACTCTTGTCTCGGTGACCTTACCCCCATGCTATCTTACATATATTGTTCCTATTTTCCGCTATATCCTTTGCACATAATGCGACATTATTTTTATTTTGCAGCTTCGCTGAGTCGTAGCAAAAGCACACCCGGCTTGGTGGAGTCTGCCGGCAAAATTCCAATTGAGGTGAACCTCTTTCAGCGTCATCACACCCTGCCACCAAGCCTGATGCAACCTAGCCACCCGCATACGTCGGCAAATCACGGAGCCAGTGTAGAGTCGTCGGTATCAGTATGTTACAACGTGGTCCCTCATCAATCACAACATCTCTCTGTGCATAATCAACATATGATGCATACATTCTCCGAACCAAATCTGCATGTCAGTGATTCTGATAGTCAGACACAAACACAGCAAATCTCAATCAATAACTCCGCTATCCCTACTTCTTCCATTCCATCCGCTGGACCATCAACGTATAACATATCACAGGGTCAGGTGTACCAACAACATGAGCAACAACAGCAACAACAACAAGAACAACGGGAGCAGCAGCAGCAGCTACAACAACAAGAACATCAACGACAAAGTCCGTCTAGGCCTCATTTACATATGTTATCTGAATCCGCGTTTTCTCCAATAGGCTCACCACGGAAACATGCTAGATTGGATCCCGGTGTGAGTGCCTGGTCTCAGCTGGATGCCACAAGTAGATTGACGGTTCAATGTACTGCTACGCCATTAGTGTCCCCAATGCTCAGTCCATCTCCACTACGAGTGCCAGTTGTAAATTTTTCATGCCACTCCCCATCTCCATATGGCACTCATTTGTCCCCATATGGGCCGCCATTTTCTCCACAAGTGCCGGTGTCCCCTTATGGCGCCCCTTATTCCAGAGGATTCCAGCTGATGTCACCAATGCCTGCATCTATGACATCTGACAATGCTGCTGCAGCTGCAGCGTTTGCCGCGAATAGTCAACCTCTAGCGCAGCCGACTCCTCAGCACTTCGGCGGCAGCCATGCACTTCACATTCCGCAGATTCTCCCTAGCGCGCATTATACACCTGTGTCAGTGTCTTCCAGTTCCGGTTCATTACTCCATGAGCCCTCTCACGATCTCCTTCTCCAAGAGATAACACGCTTACGGGAAAGACTGGTTTCCTTGGAAACAGAAAACGCCTCCATGAGTGTCAAATTAAATCAGAGGCATTGGCAGGTTGAGAACAGACTTGCTGAAATTGAGTTTCAAATCTGTGGTAGTGACTCTAATGGAAGCTACGTTAGTCCGGATGGTACAGCGACCCTTGGTGTTGATCCATCTAGTAAGGAATCTGTTATTTAAAGTCAACATGATTATTGCTGCTGTTTGCCATATACGATTGCGTGTGTGTCCGATATATTTATCAATTTTTCATCCACAGATCTAAAGTTATGCATACAATAATAAAAGAGAACGACTTTGTTTCGTTAAACCATGAAACGTGTGCTGTGTGACCATGACCTCACCGGTTAGGTTATTGGAAACGTCATCGAAGTGGCATCCCATCTGCGGATTCTACAGTAACAATGCCTCCGTATCATCAGGACACTACTAGATAAATTGCTGGTGCATGGAAAGCGACAATACGAGGTTTAATTGGAAGGTGCTATAATATAAAAGAAAGGTGGACGATCCCTCTCTGGCATAATCTATGAGTAGAATTTCTGACAAGTTCAGGTGGCGTTTTAACTATTTAAAACGTACATAAGTAACACACCCTTTTATGAAGTAGCGAAATCCTATTGCATATTTGAAACTAATTTCGCTGGGGGCAGTTGCAGCAACAGCTCCGAGTTAAATTAATGTTTAAAAGATGCAATAGTAGCACTTATTTTTCAGTATATAGCAGTCTTGAAAATGAAACACTTGGATTTTCAGTGTTAAAATGCTAATACTGACTGGAATATGCACCGGATGCGAGCAGCAGCAGCATTGATTTGGCAACATGGTACCTGTAGCGTGAGAGGCGTAACCTGTGTACAATTACGTCATTGATTAGGCAAGCGTCGATATACATACATCGTCGTGATAGAGGATGTATACACAGCGCGATTATTGGCCAAATATTAGAAATACTCACCTCTGTTATCATATTCACATTTCATCGTCTAACGCACAGATTTGACCATCCTCTTCTAACAGACATAGACGCACCCGCACGTGCTCACGCACCAGTAATAATAATAATAATAATAATAATAATAATAATAATAATAATAATAATAATAATAATAACAATAATAATAATAATAATAATAATAATAATAATAATAATAATAATAATAATAATAATGCGACGACGACGACGACGACGACGACGACGACGATTATTATTATTATTATTATTATTATTATTATTATTATTATTAGTATTATTATTATTATTATTATTATTATTATTATTATTATTATTATTATTGTTGTTGGTTAAGGCATATATATTTTCTGCTCAAATATTTTATGGTCTTCTCAAATCAAAGGAAATATTATGGGTACTCTCTGTATTTCATAGTTTGCGAGTGGATATCATTTCCCATGTTGCCCTCCAAATGTGGAGAATAATTATCTGATATATGTAGAGGACGCTCTTCAAATAGTATCACGCTTTGTCTTCTAATGCCATGTTCAAGGAATTGTTGCCTTTACAATGTGTATAATTGTCTAGGAGTTATGCTGGTTTTATGGATCACAACTATTACTATTACGCACATAATATGCCATTTCTGATTGCGGCAGTAATTGTTCAAATCTAGCTTCTTACGGACTAACAATAATATGTGTCCCATTTACAATCGATTAATTCTAATTCACGAGTGTTTAATCATCACGAGTCGAACAACGGGATATATACCTTAATTTGTGATAATCAGTTAAATAATGCGCTATTATTTAGCAGTGCTTGTTGAAAACTGTTGGCGTCACAGACATCAATAACCTTCAATCAATTACTCATTTTTTAAGCGCATCTAGTGGTATCGTTTACATTGGTAATGATGATTTTGGCCCTTTACAAGAGGGCAGGGTGGGGTGTGGTTAGAGCATACGTCTATTGAATTAAGCCTATTACTGATACATAATGCGAACTCGCATCACCGGTCAAGGTGGTCGTTAACATGTGATCTTAGCTAAGTTAAAGACTTATCTTAAACATGAGGTGGGTTACTTAGCTTTGTTGTGATAACTCCCTCGCTTAGAAATGCAGCACCAATAAACATTTTTATTTTGTATCTGAATTGCGACAATTTAAAAAGCCCATGGAACTGGCGATGTGGACTACCTGTTTAGATTAGCTGAAGGTTTGAACAATTAGTCTTAGATATATGTAATCATGTGTGTTTACAGAATTGTGATAGCTGGCTCATTCATACAGCATGAGACTCATCCATTAGCCTACATGCTGATCAAACGCCAATCATGCGCACACGAATTAAAGCACGAACACATTTTATACCCAATTAGATTATGTTAACGCTGAATGCGAAAGACCAATAGAAGGTCATTTACAATTTTATAAACATTATCGCGTATAAATATTTCGAAGCTAATTTGACTGAGATTGTGTGCTACAAACAACAGCTGCATCTTGCAGTGGCATTAATTTCAAAATAGTGGAAAGCTTAGAGGCATAAGCAATTTAGTCGGAATAGAACATAACGGAAATGTTGACTTTGTACATGTGGGTTCAAATGGGTCTGTGTTTTAACCCTTTAATGGACAAATTTGGTCAATGAAATTATAATTATCTCTTGGAAAATGTCAAATGCAGACTAAGGAAGGTTATTTTTAAAGGTTTACAGCTGGAATGTCTGGCTTCGTTATCTAGTCAGCCATCTGAGAGGTAACTTTAAAAAAAATAGACTTCTTTAGGTCTGCAAATTGACAGTTCTCAAGACCACTGCAGAGGCCGACTTAGTAGCAATATTAGTAATAGAGTAAAAAAAGATTAATCAGTATTGGTTAAACCGAAAATTTGTATTAAACTTGGTTTTTCGGTTTGAACATGATTACAGCCATTTGCAAACCCTCACCATATTGAACCGGTTTACGATGTGAGATCAGTATATCGCGCAGCTCCAGTATGAACACGGCCTAACCACTATACTCACTCACTATACTCACTCACTATACTCACTCACTATACTCACTCACTATACTCACTCACTATACTCACTCACTATACTCACTCACTATACTCACTCACTATACTCGCTCACTATACTCGCTCACTATACTCACTCACTATACTCACTCACTATACTCACTCACTATACTCACTCAATATACTCACTCAATATACTCACTCGCTATACTCACTCACTATACTCACTCACTATACTCACTCACTATACTCACTCACTATACGCACTCACTATACTCACTCGCTGTACTCAATCGCTATACTCAATCGCTATACTCACTCACTATACTCACTCACTATACTCACTCACTATACTCACTCACTATACTCACTCGCTATACTCACTCACTATACTCACTCACTATACTCACTCGATATACTCACTCGCTATACTCACTCGCTATACTCACTCGCTATACTCACTCGCTATACTCACTCGCTATACTCACTCGCTATACTCACTCACTATACTCACTCACTATACTCACTCACTATACTCACTCACTATACTCACTCACTATACTCACTCACTATACTCACTCACTATACTCACTCGCTATACTCACTCACTATACTCACTCACTATACTCACTCAATATACTCACTCACTATACTCACTCGTTATACTCACTCACTATACTCACTCACTATACTCACTCAACCTTTTAAGCAGTCGCGGTTGCGGTTGAGTGAAGACGTACGGTCGTAACTGCAGATTCGTCTCTGCGCGTGCGCCACCAGATAGAGAATACTGGGGGATGTATAGAGGGCGATCGTATAGCATTGTTAACACACTACACTTTGCAGTTTCAGCCAATGAACTCTCGCCAGCTTATCAGATCGTTCTGCGTTGGTGGCAGATGTGCATTATCGTGGCATTTCACAACTCACAATAACTCGTCCACGGAACACTGCCATGGGTTGAATAATACGTGTCTTTAACTCTTTGTGACGTTAAAATCTGTCACGTCGTCTTGTGGCATGTGAAGATAAATGCCATTCCTCATAGTCGACTGAGTGGAGCCTCGGGGGTCTGATAATACCAATTGAATGCGGATCAGTTCTGCAAGAAATGGTAGGAGACATAGTTTCCTTAGATATCCACACAAGCTGTGAATTGGGAAGTTGTTTCTCCCCCCCCCCCACTGGCCGTATCTACTATTAGCAATTAAGCGTCCTCTCCTTATATCGAATTACCGATACACTCTCTTTAAGGGTTGTATTCCCTCATTATGATTTGACTATTTATGTACCGTGCAGTTAGGACGGATACAGAGTACAGTTATTGTATGTCTAGCCACTTGTTGATTAAACTGGTGCGTCGAGAGAAGAGATGCTGATCCCATCCCTTCATTGGAAGACGGGAGATATACCTGGTAACATAGACACCAGCATTGCATATGTTAGCGCTCAGGACTGTTGAGCTGGAGAACCTGGTTCGCGCCCAATCTGTGCAGTGTCTCGCCGTCGTTGGAAACAAGGGCAAACTCCGTCGCTCATTGTCTCTCCTCCACCAATAAGTATAAATTGGGGCCAGTGTAAAAACTCGAGCACTTGCCAATAATAGACTGAAATAAAACCAGCCTAGATATGTCGTGAATGGGACCTGGAATCAGAGACTCGAAAGAGACCCATCAAACCTAAATTTCCAGAATTGTACATGGATCTCCTGCCGGTAATGTGTGTACAGCTGAAGAGAGGAGGGCATTGTGAGAGACTCCAGGTGATTGGTAGAACATACCCCCGGGAATATGACAAAGGTCACCTCGCCACCTGCTGTCCTCTGACCCGGACAGGGGCGTCACATCTCCACACAATGTGGAGAATATTTGGATATATGTTTGGGACGGTGTGATAGAAGGACCACCAGAGCTGCCTGCTCGCGACAATAACTCGCTACAATTGACAGCAAAATGTATGAATCCAATCCTTCGTTATCTAAGCTAATCTTTGGAGATATATCACATTTGGTGGAAATCTTGGCAGTTGGTCACATCATTATGAAGCTAGCTAGGCTTTAGTGGCAACAATACCATCTCTTCTATTTATTAATCAAACGCTATTTCACTCGAGCTTGCATCGTTGATTAATGCTCTATTCGCACTGATACTTGACTTCCACATGTTCGCTATTCACAGGTGCTCCGAATTACGCTTAACCCTAGACACAAACTATAGTCATCCTGACAATGCATTATGAAATACGCAATCTATAGTCACCCTGACAGTGCATTATGAAATAAGCAAACTATGGTCACCCTGACAGTGCATTATTATATAAGCAAACGATAGTCACTCTGTCAGTGCATTACGATATAATCAAACTATATCCACCCTGACAGTGCAAGGTGAAATACGCAAACTATAGCCACCCTGACAGTGCATTATGAAATACACAAACTATAGTCACCTTGACAGTGCATTATGATATAAACAAACTATGGTCACCATGACAGTGCATTATGATATAAGCAAACTATAGTCACCCTGACAGTGCATTATGATATAAGCACACTATGGTCACCATGACAGTGCATGGTGATATACGCAGACTATGGTCACCCTGACAGTGCATTATGATATAAGCAAACTATGGTCACCATGACAGTGCATGGTGATATCAGCAAACTATAGTCACCCTGACAGTGCATGGTGATATACGCAAACTATGGTCACCCTGACAGTGCATTATGATATAAGCAAACTATGGTCACCATGACAGTGCATGGTGATATACGCAAACTATGGTCACCATGACAGTGCATGGTGATATACGCAAACTATGGTCACCCTGACAGTGCATTATGATATAAGCAAACTATGGTCACCATGACAGTGCATGGTGATATCAGCAAACTATAGTCACCCTGACAGTGCATGGTGATATACGCAAACTATGGTCACCCTGACAGTGCATGGTGAAATAAGCAAACTATAGTCACCCTGACAGTGCATTATGGAATACACAAACTATAGTCACCCTGACAGTGCATCATGAAATAAGCATTTCAGTGGGCATGCTTGGAAATCTAGAAGTAGCAACACCATTAAAATCAGGGTTATTGAGCTAGAATACAGTAGTTAGATTTAAATTTATTAAAATTTGTTATTAGTTGTTTAACTGATTTATAAATTTGTGGAAAAATTGATCAAATGTTTGACTCATTACATATATAAAATAATGGGCTGATAGTTATATCGATCGATTAGTTGTTTGCTTAGTTTATTGCTGGATGGCTGGATCGCTAACAGGATAACTGGTTGGCTGGTTTGTTCCTTTGTTTTTCGTTTGTTTGTTTGTTTGTTTGTTTTTTGTTTGCTTGCGTGTTTGTTTGTTTATTTGTTTGTTTGTTTGTTTGTTTGGACGGTTGGTTGGTTGGTTGGTTGGTTGGTTGGTTGGTTGGTTGGTTGGTTGGTTGGTTGGATGGTTGGTTGGTTGGTTGGTTGGTTGGTTGGTTGGTCATTCAGTTGGTTGAGTGATTGTTCTCATAATTGTTTGATTCGATGATTGATTGATTGATTGATTGACCGATCAATCAAGCGAAAGATTGATCTGGTCGGTCGGTCGGTTTGTCAGTCGGTCATTTGTTTGGTTGGTTGATTGGTTGATTATTCAGTTGGTTGGATTATTTGGGTGGTGGGTTACTTGATAGGTTGTTTGCTTGGTTGATAGCTGGCTAGCCGCATCACTGGCTGAATGTCTGGTTTGTTTCTTTGTTGATTGATTGATTGATTGATTGATTGATTGATTGATTGATTGCTTAGTTGCCTGCTTGATTGTTTAGTTGTCTGCTTGATTGTTTAGTTGTTTGCTTGATCGATCGATCGATTGATAGACTACTTAGTTTGTTACTACGCTGATTGGTTTGTTGGTCGATCGATTGATTTATAAATTGATCTATTGGTCGATTTATTGATTGATTGTTTGATTGATTAACGGTTGTTGGATGGTTGATTGACTGAGTGATTGTTTGAGAGTACATAGTTTAACTTAAATCTACATAACGTATTCGTTTCAGCCTAAGCCATATATTACGTCAGTGTTACTGCTGTGATAATATCACTATGATGCTTGTATATCACATAATTCAGTATAATAATCTTTATTTATATTAACACATTATTATTATTATTATTATTATTATTATTATTATTCGGGGGAAGAGGTAGATTTTATTACACTTTTATTACAGATATTCACTCATGCTGCTATTAAACATTTTATTAAATTTATATACATTGAATTATAATCATTTAAAGTAAATCTGTGAATAGTGTAAAATAAGATTTATTCCTATTCTATTATAATTTATTATAATTCTTATTATGACCGTTATCACATACATTGAATTGTTATATAACAATTAGAAGGTGTTATCATTCTAATAAAATTACTCTTGAATTCCACAACATCAACGTTAATATTTTAGATCTACAACCTGCTTATCTTGTTACTGATGTATCCCCCACTCTCTCTCTCTCTCTCTCTCTCTCTCTCTCTCTCTCTCTCTCTCTCTCTCTCTCTCTCTCTCTCTCTCTCTCTCTCTCTCTCTCTGTCTCTCAAACTTTCTCGTCCTCCCAAACTGTTTCCCTCTGCCTCTCTCCCTCCCCACCTCGCTCCCTCCCTCCCTTCCTCTCTCTCTCTCCCCCTCTCTCTCTCTCTCTCTCTCTCTCTCTCTCCATTTCGCCGTCTCTCCAGCTCGCTCGCTCCCTCCCTCCTCTCTTACTATGTCTATCTTTTTCTCTTTCTCACTCTCTTTCTCTTTCACACTCCCTAGATCGCCCTCTCACTCACACACACACACTCTCTCTCTCTCTCTCTCTTTCTCATCTCCCGCTCACTCACTCTCCTGCCCCATCGCCCTACTCCATCTATCCCCTCTCTCACTGCCGCTCTTACTCCCACGTCTCTCTCTCTCTCTACCGCTTTCCCTCTCTCTCCCCCCACGCTCTTGTGCGCCCCACCCTATCCACGTACACCACCCGCCCGTTCTACCTCTCTCTCTCTCTCCTTTCCCTCTCTCTCTCTCTCTCTCTCTCTCTCTCTCTCTCTTCCTCTCAAACTTTCTCTTCCTCCCAAACTATTTCCCTCTGCCTCTCTCCCTCCCCACCTCGCCCCCTCCCACCCTCTCTCTCTCTCTCTCTCTCCCTATTTCGCTCTCCCTCTCGCTCGCTCCCTCCCTCCCACCTCTCTCACTCTGTCTCTCTTTTTCTCATTCTCACTCTCTTTCTCTTTCACACTCCCTAGATCTCCCTCTCATACACACACATTATCTCTCTCTCTCTCTCTCTCTCTCTCTCACTCTCTTCCTCATCTCCCGCTCACTCACTCTCCTGCCCCATCGCCCTCCTCCCTCTATCACCTCTCCCACTGTCGCTCTTACTCCCACCTCTCTCTCTCTCTCTTCCGCTCTCCCTCTCTCTCTCCCTCCCACGCTCTTGTGCG
>CM067368.1:92150718-92168218 GCA_034401795.1 Chaetoderma sp. LZ-2023a | reverse complement strand
ACGTATTTGAGATCTGCATCACTGTGGAATGTTCTATTATTTTGAATTAGTTAACCCTTAAAAGATGTTTATTTTACGTTTAAATGTGGTGGCGGTGCGCCCCCCTCCGTGGTTATCTACCGTGGTAAAAATAATAAGAGAGTAATGTAAAAATAATAGAGTTTAAGAGGTGGTCTGATAATGGAGGTCGTAGGAGGATGAGGAGGAGGGAGTATGAGGAATTACGGTAGGATATTGATGTATATTTTGAAAATAATTTGACTGTTTCATCGTTAACGTTATTAGTAAACTATTACGTAGAATATTTAGAGACTAATTTGTCTGTAAGCTGTTACTGTCTTAGTAAGCAACAGCTACCAGACAGATTAGTAACAAAATATTAAAAATAATCTTGTATTAATGGTATGTAGTGTTCGGTTGGAATGGTAACCACGACTTGGTGGTGATGGATTGGATTGTATCCTGGGTTAAAAAAGTTAACCCTTTCTATATCTCATTTTCATTGATACCATACAGTAAAACTGTTGAATATTTTGAAATTGATTTGACGTCGTTACCGTTATTAGAAAACTATTTTTGTTGAATATTTTGTAGATGTATTGACTTTTAACCGTCATTACATACAAATTGGTTTTTTTAATTACTTTGCAATAACGTCAGTTGTTTTAGATGTTGTACGATGGTTAAAATGTGGTCATTATATCTCTGAGGGTTCCGTGTGTTTATAGAATGTATGTAGAGCGTACTTATGCTAAAAAGATTATTTGTTGCATATGATTTAACCATACGTCTTGAATAACCGTGAGATCAAGTGAATCGAGATACAAACATGCCATGTGTTAATAATGAAAGAACGTGTTAGTACCTCAAGTCTCGTACTACGTGGGTTTTAGAAATATTCAAAATTACTATTGAATTATCACCTACTCGCTAGGAGATTTCACTTTGTAGTTGCGAATGCGTACAGCTTTGTGCTCTGGATACAATATCGTATCATTTCCTAGTTCTTAGCCGAGTGGACATATGTACTAATTCCCTTGGGGTAATTATTAGAATATCACGTTTTGGTGCGCGAGTGCTTTATGCATATTTATGGTGTGTTCGCACATTACTCATATTACCATTAAACATGTCCACTTCATTCGCCTTGAGGTCATGCAATGTTACATTTTGTCAATGCCTGTTTCCTCGCGAACTAATAATGTCGTTTGTATGTACCATGATGAAAGGCGTAACTCTAAGTGGAACATGTGGTTGAATGCGTCTGTATCGATGGGAATCTGTTACTGATCCATCATCCACAAGGGTGTCCTACTTTTTTCGTATACGTACCCGCACATACGCACGCACCTGATGCACCAACACACGCACGTAATGCGCATACCCTCACGCATGTTATGATACACGCGTGACGATGCGCGCGTGGTTCTATGTTGATGCCCCTTGTCACCCGTGTTCCCTGGCCCCTATGCGTGTACGTCGTGCGTGCGTGTGTGCATCTATTTTTTATTTATTTTTTTTGCTAACGTAAATATTTTTATCTCAATTAATGCAAACGATAACTTCTGTTTTGTTTGCACCACATACACATACAACAATCAATACGAAGTTGGTACTTCGCATGCAACCATTTGTTGTAATTGCATTCGTCCGGATCTGCTAGATATTCTCTCCAGCGGTTACAGATTTCACGCAATGACATTAAAAATGGTTGTCGTACTGGAACCTCTTTATATTGGTTCCATTCGATGCAACCGCAATTAATAGGCGTAGAACCTATCGTTCTCCATCGATCGCATAATTGAGATTCCATTTTACGTGTTTTGTTAAATTCAAAAAAGCTGTATGGCTTACAAGTTGCGCGCATTTCGCTTTTATAGCTAAAATATGAGCTGTCAGTAAAACTATCTCCAATCTGAACACACCCTTATTTCGGTCACGTGTTTTTTCTCCACCACTTAAAATTAACATCATCGGTTTACAAAACATTGCTATCGCACCATGTTTGAATGACATTCCAGTTATAGAAAGCTGGAATTGATACGCAGGGTTCAATTACAGAGTACGGCATATGGTTTCCTCTGTATTCAAATATGTCCGCATTTTGTCATTGTCACGATGTGAATTCGATTAATTACGGATCTTTGGATCATTTTGGTATGCCTCGCATGCCTAGTGTACCATTACATTAAAAAAAAATCAAAATAGCGATAATTCGGGATGGGTGAGGTGTGAGAAGGGAACACGAAGAAATAATAACATATTTTTACAAAATAAATGTATTTTTTATTGACACGTGCATTTTTCTTATGATAAATATTAGCGACATTTATTCACGATAATTAAAAAGAAAACATAGTACATAAATAATTATACATTAAATATGATAATTTTTTCTTTTTATTCATAATCCTGTGCGTCAGACGTTTCACTATCGCGTCATTTTAGTCTCTGTATCTTAGGGCCCATAATATGTGTTTCATTTGTACACCTCTCGAACGATGGTATAAGAAATATACGCAATAATATCCACAAGTTGTCATCACGGCTGGTTGAACACATACATTGTTGTAATAATAAACACGCGCACGGTGTCCATTTTGTACATTTGATATCATTCTTCCATCAGAAGGGCGTCTTCCATATGGATCAAAGTATTCAGCATTTCCATTTCTACTGTAATAAACTGCCACCCAATGTTGTCTGGATTTATTACTGGGATGTGTGTTTATTACTAATGTGGCCGGGCGATATTTAATATGTGCGGGTACATTGTCAATTGGAAAAACACCGAGAAAGTGTTCACCGTTTTATTGTCGCCGAATAATAGATCCTCTATTTCAAATGTATTCAACATATATGTTAATAATCTGTTAATATGTTAAAGTCTGATCCAATTTCTATCGTATTATCAAATTCAGCATAGCAAATTACATTGGTTGTAGCGGCAAGTGCTTGAGAAAAATGGAAGACCACTCTTAGTGAACCAGTGCGTGTAGGGTAGCGATGCTCTGAATCAGCTAGATCTGGCGTAAAATCCCATGCGAACAATGTGGTTCCATGTCTGAACTGAGTCTTATTTATCAGGTAGCCACGGTCTTTGAATAACACCCCAGTACTGCTGAATAGTGAGAAATAAGCATCCGAGTAAATGTCGTCGCTAAACGAAGGACATTGGCGATGTTGTAACCTCTTCTCCATATATATATAACATGTAGCGTAGGTAGAGTTATTGTTATCAAACTTGAACGGATTTTTATGTACCACACCATTATAGGCACCATTAGGTACAAAAGCGAATAATACTCTAGTAGGTAGCTGACCAATAAATACAGTATCTTGATCGATGCTCATAACACTGCTAGGTGCTGTAAGAGTCTTAAACAATACCCTGTGAATAGGATATTTCGCGCTTGTCTGTCTCAGAGTAACGGCGTGCGCCACTAGCAGATCTGATGATGGGATAACTTTGCATACAAATAAGTTAGCCGACATTATTTTCAATTTAGGCCTAACTCCTTCCACGGCCATAATGGCGAACGCATCTTTACTCCTCTGTAGGCATACTCTTAAATCAAAGGAACCGAGCAGGAATCGGTCCTACAGAATGATATCGTTGTGTATGCGGCCTATTAATTGCACCGTTTTACTCTGCTCCATCATTCTTCTACGTGCTTGAAAACCTAAGTTAGTATCGGCGATATTATCAAATTCGCCGGCATCATCTATTTTCCATCCAGCAAGTTGTAGATACGAGGATGCGGCATCGCTGCCATAATTTAGTAACGTCTCGATGTACGAGCGGTAAGCATAATTTTCGTTCGAGTTGCTGACATGCTTTCCATTCAAAAAAACATCCACTTGCGAGAACATCGTATGCAAAAGATTATTCGCAGGAGCTATCAGGTCATTCGCCTCGAGTGTCTTTTCATCACCATTTCGATCTAGCTTTACTAGCTTAACTTTAATCGAAAGATAAGATTGCGTAATATCTAAATATCTATCGGCAGACCCACTGATGTAAAACTCGATCGGACCACTATCTGATAAACGAGATACAGGCTGAAACAGTTCCCATTTTGCAGACTCCAATGTCCTCACTATGGGACGCATCTGAAAAATGTCTAATTCGCTCTTCGAGCACCCGCAGATCTGATTAAGTTCCATGTTGTTTGTTAATTAAAGATATCAGCTTGTTTTCTCTGACGTCTATTGCGACCCTTCCTCTTCGGTATCTCACGCATTGACTGAGCATTACGTGTATTATTCCTCTTTTTATGTTTAGGTTGAGGTGGTCTTAAACCACCTCGCACCGCTGTTACAGCTTCCGGTATCAAAGACCTGGCAAAACCATGTGCTCTCAAGTTTAATGCCGTTTTAACATTTTTTCCAGCCATTACATCCTCAGCTGGTCCGATTCCAGCACTAAGAGCTTGTTTACCTACAGATTTAGCCACATTTTTTGTGAAAGGTATTGCTGAACGTAATAGACCACCTAAGATATTACCGAGTCCATTCCCTGATTGGTATCGTGCGCCTACAAAAACTGGAATACGTCCATGACCCGCTTGACTCGCATAGTAACAAGCCAGTGCTGGTGCATTCGTTCTTCCTCTAATCGTCCCTCTTAACGTCCCTCCCATTATCGTTGTCATCGTCGTCTGAAATGCAAACAGAGTACACTCGGTGATGCTCCATCCTTGAATGGGAGATTGGCGCCAGTTCTATCCATTATAAGTATTCCACTAGCACGATGTAGTTCTTTGACACAGTATGGTATTTAATATCAGGAAACGTCCACTGACATATATCTTTTCCTCCATCTGTACTAGAAATTGGTATCACTCTGAGTAGCGGTGCGGAAGTATCGCCTACCACACTGTGTGAGACTAAGTCGCAGTATATATACGCGGTCGTAGGACCACCCTCACGATTTGAACGAAATGATTCTTTTGAGTCTATAGGTCCCATATGTATTGTTCCTCCTTCGAATCCGATTAAATTTGCTAAATCTCTACCTAAACATATAGCGTAATTATCTTTAACTGTTAGAGAACTAGATTCACGCGATGCAAGTAAAAATTGAAAAATATTTTTTTGTGTCTAAATCTTGTCTTGCTCTCTATCTGGCCATTAGATAGTCTACCATGTTTTTTACGCATAGTACCCTTTCGGTACATTGATAAATGGAGCTTCTGATTGCACATAATACTAATTTTCGCTTCTACGTGAACGTTTTTTACTGTTATTATTTGTTTGATCATTTCACGCATCTTTTCCCCGAACATTTCGTGAACGTTTTCCCCGATCGGCAGGACGTGGATTACCGAAACCATCTTTTAAAACTAGTGGAAAAGCCCATGTCTTTTCTATTTCTGATGTGTTGGCGACATCTTTGCTAATTTCTTCTGACGCAACGCTATCTTTCTTCTTCTTCTTCTTCTTTATCTTCTTCTTAGTAAATGCATATATTTGTACAAAACTTTCCTCCACAATAGTAAGCCAACTCCTCGGATATAACACACTCGAGAGGCCCACTTCCCATTCGCCATCTAATGTTAATGGAGTTTGCAGACGTGTTCGAAACTCTGATATCTTATTGTCTGGAAAGAACTGGGTACTACTATTGCTCAGAAGCATTATGTAAAACTGATCCTCATTCATTCTGAGTTGAATGATGTATGGACGTATTTATGCACGGACTAGGCAATATATACCCTAGACATCCACTCAAAAGCGATATCCATATGCCTGATTGCCCATTTTGTATACTCATATTCATGATACATGTAATGATTACGATATAAATTATTATAATTTGAGCTAGGTATACTATTTCTTCTTTCGGTACTCGCGACGCCATCATTCGCCACATGCTCTGATCCGATCTTCTCTCCATATATTCATCCATTGTCAATGATGTATAGTACTTAGTTCATTAACCTACGTGTTAAACTTAGCTTGGTAACCGAGCCACTTTACCAGATACTCGCGTTGTCCCTTTTTATTTTTTCTACTTTTTTCCACTCATACTCTTCATCATTTTCTTCTATCACTTGCTGTATCTCATCATGATAAAAAGTACCAATAATCGGGTCACCTCCATAGTCATCTAATTTATATAAGTATGGATATTTGTCTGTAACCACCTCACACACATTAAAATATTCGCGACTCCATTTCCCGCTATATGTTTTTTCAAATGGCATTTTTGCTTGTGATATTCTAACATGGTGGCCTTGATTAGGGCTGTTTTTAGATTTGGAACGTTTCTTCGTCTTCTTTCCATATATATTTTTCCACACGATTAACTCCATACTACGGTCGACTTCGGTAGGAGCCATGCGCGTACTGGAATGTGTTGTGTTATTGTACGCTGTGACTAAACTAGGTAATACAATGATATACTTTCGTATATTTTTATGTGTCATGTATTTGTATATTCGACCCTTCAGTGTGCATTGAAAACGCTCTACCATTGTCGCTTTCGTTTCATTTTGAGAAGTGTAGAAATGTATTCCATTATCGTTCAGATATTTTTTCATTACACGGTTTATGAACTCACCCCCTTTGTCTGTTTGAATAGTGTGTGGGCGACGCTCAGTATGCTCCAATATTGTTTCTAACCCTTTCTTGACTGCTGACGACGTTTTACTAAACAGGCATTCCACCTATGTATATTTTGAAAGGGCATCAACCACGCATAGCAAATATACCACATTGTTGTTCTCTTTTGCCAGCATGCCCAGCTGTCTCATCGTTTTCTCTTGCCCTACAAATCTGCGGGGTATGTTTAGGTCACATAACAGATTAAGAAACTTTCCCTCCACTTGATCATGCATACCAGCCATAAGAGGTTTATGCCCATGCGCTACTACGTTTGTAAACAGGTCGAGTACATTACTTTTTGGGGAAAACGTACCCTCTATTGTCACTTCACCTAGATCATTAACGTGAAAACGTTCAGGAACCGTAAGTAAAATTTCAATTACTCCACTGGCTTTTGTCTTGTACGTTTTTGGTATTCCCCTCATCGTACGTTCAAGTATTTGTGCGGGAAGTGCATCGTAGTTAGTTATGGGCTGTAGAGGTAACGGTTGATATTGTTGTTGTTGTCCTTGCGTTTGCTGATAGTAGTGCCTATACTTATTCAATACTTGCTAATATGATTTTGCTTTTTCATTTTCAGTCAGATCGTGTCTGGTTAATATATTGGATATCTCGTTGAGACTAATAGCTTTACGTATCGATGGATCTGTCTGTAGCAATGATATTTTACTCTGTTCATTTAAATTACCTCTCAATTCGTGAGGAACTAGCGCCATTTTACGTGTATGTTCCATCTTTTCAGCTGAACAGTTTACCAATTAATGGCGCTAGCGTACCGATCACCACTGCTAATAAGGCGCCTAAAAATCCGCCTGTTTGTAGCAATTTTCTTTTACATGCATATGCCACACCGCGACTAGTCAGTGTAAGCATTTTCGCTTTGTATTTACTCAGCTGCTTGTATCGTATTTTAGTGAGATTAACATTCCCACATAATATGTTTAGGTATGATTCGCATAGTACATCCACCAATTCGTTCGAACACTGTTTGATTACATCATTTCTGATTGAAGGCTTTACTTTAGCCAAATATTGCAGCATAGGTAAATGGCGTGCCATTTTTCTTAGGTATGTAAACGTAGCACTCCTCCTTCAGATGAACAGATGAATGGAGTCTGATATTGTTAGGTGTCGTCTGTTTCAAATCTAGGTGTAGATATGAGTGAGGTTCGCGTATAGCGTCCTTATATGATTCGATCAAATACTTTGTATTGCCTGGGTACATCTGATTCGATAAAGAACGAATGGATGACGCATCACGTGGATTCTTAAACAATACCATGTAGTGACAGTTAACTGATAAGTCGCGTTGATTGTGTGACTTGTGAAACAGATTTTGTGCGACAAATATTACACTACATTTCTCATGGGGAGAACGTTTTGTAAATAGGTCAGCTACATTCCCGTCGCATTTATTCATCAAATCATCGAGCACCACTAATGTTCTGCAACTTCTGTCTAGTTCAACATTCACAACCTCTTTAAATTCAAATTCTTTCGCCAAACCGTTATACCCATCTTGCCATGCACCATAGCAGTACACAATCCTCTGTGGAGGGGGAGTAATGGCATAGGGATCTCTTATTAGTGCTTTTATCATCTCAGTTTTACCGCACTGTGATGGACCGCAGACAATCATAGTAAATGGGTGATGTAGCGACATATTGCAGTCAAGCATTGCTGCCATTGCTTCGGCACATGTGTGTCCACGTACGACTAAAAAGGTATACCATCATGCGCATATATATACACCTTAGGCGTACATGGACGCATGTGAACCATCACTACGATGTAATATGTAGTTACTCTTCTGTGAATACCTTATCAATGCTTGCTGGTTAGTGAACATTATGAATTGTGACATCGGATACTTGTGATGTAAGAGAAATGCTATGTCCATTTAAGAATGCAACGTAAATTAGGAGAAATGCTACGATTGCAACGTCAGATACTTGTAATGCAGGAGAAATGCTGTGTCCATTTAAGAATTGTGACGTAAAATTATGAGAAATGCTATGATTGCGACGTCAGATACTCATGACATAGGTGAAATGCTATGTACATATAAGAATTGTTATGTAAAATTAGGAGAAATACTATGATTGCGACCTCGGATGCTCGAGACGTAGGAGGAATGCTATGTCCATTTAAAAATTGCATCATAAAATTAGGAGAAATGCTATGATTGTGACATCAGATACTGGTGACGTAGGAGAAATGCTATGCACGTTTAAGAATTGTGTCGTCATATACACGCTATGGAGCAGAAATACTATGAACATTTAAGTGTATGATTATGGCATCAGATACTTGTGTGACGAATCCATAACATCTTTAAATAGCTACAAAAATAAACACGATATTCAGTGAATATTTTGTCATGAAATTGAACAAAAACCATCTAATGGTGTTTTTTTAAGTATGCGTTATTCACCTCACTCTATCTTTCATTCACCTGGACCATTCTTCTCTAAAGAATAGCAATGGCATGCGCCATCAAGTGCCTCTGTCAAGTGAAAAGCGGGCATACGAACGCATGCAGAGGAGGCGGGGGAGTGAATAGCGAGTCACTAGCGACAGATAAAGAGATAGCGAGCTAGGTGCTAGTACTGAACAAGCGAAATCCGATTTTAAAACTTTTTTATTAATACAGACATCAATAATACATATCGTTACAAAGATACGAAAAAACACACCAAATACAACATATTTTACAAAGCTACGATTGACAAAATAAAACAATTAATTATGTTATTTTTTTTTAATAAAATAAAATACGTATTTGATTTTATTAAAAATTATCCGCATGTTTTAATGCTTAAAAACACGCGGTTAATTTTAAATAAAACGAAATAAATTAATATTAATCATAGTTATGGCGACAACATCTGTTTTTCATATATTACATCCACAATGTACCTATACCATTCCGTCATACACATATGGTACAGTTCAGTACAATGTTCACATATATAGTAATGGCAGGCTAGTTGAGCGCAATATTCGTCTTCGTCCACTTCTAATAATGCTGCCTCATTATACAGTTCAAAATTGTCAATTAGATTAAGGTCAACATCAATCCCTAAACATGAATGTTCACGTTGACTCGGATGATTTACTAGACATCCGTAACAATCTCGCACAACCAACGATTGTATCCTTTCACACAGCATGGATGCGAATAATTTCTGACTAATCTTTTGCACATGATCCGTAGGGCAATAATGGTGTGGCAACCCCATAGTTTTACAATAGTGACACAATTTGACGGTATCGTCATCGACGAGATTTAGTTTGTCATCGCTTAAAACCTCATCGAGGTATATAGCATCTGTAGTAAGCATATCATGATTAGATATCTCTGAGGAATCACTAGTGGTTGGAATGTTATTCATGTTCTCGCTTTTTCACACCGTAAAAGCACTGAGGTATCGTGCTAAACAACTTGTCACCGCTCACGTTGGGTGGCGCGTAAAAGTTAAGTAATGCTGCCAGCAAATTACTCGCGTTCTGTTTCAATAATTCCCACTCGTCTTGCAGGTATAATCCACAATGTGTGCCACGTGGTTCTGCATCAGAGCAGAACAAATAGCGTATGTCAATACACGGAAATTAGTCACAGATAGAAATACGAACAGAGTTTCCCAAAGAATATGTAAATAGTATGCCTTCTTTTTTGCGCGCACGTTTTACCGCATCTTCAAGATCGGGTATGATCTGTAACAGCTGTTTAAACGCTGCTACGCTGAGATATAAACCAGGTTTAGTGGGATAACCATCAGGATGAAACTGACGTAGATCAATACACCACTTTTCAGCAAAACGTATTGTTCGCACTTTACGCGAATTACCAAGATCACCCCAAAACGCCGAGCGATTAAAAAATTTAAAGCAAGGATCAGACGACATCGTGGAGAACGAATAATCATAGTGTGAAACTGCTGCATTTATATATCATTAGTAACAACAACGAACAGCCGCACATGGATTGAACGACATCTGGCATAAATACCATGCACACAATGGTGTACAGAGAAGCACGTGCATTACAATGACGTACATAGACGCACTTAATTTGAATTTATAGAGCGCATTTGTTCGATCAATAACGTACATATTCACGTGGTACAAGACACCATCTTCTACCGTCGCACACCTTATGAGCAATAACGCACACGACCAACTTTTAACCATTACACGGCTGAGAGACTCGATACACTAAAGTCGACGCGTATTATCGCTGGATGCACAACATATTTTTAAAACTATCTGACTGTAAGTTCATGGCGGATGACAACAACTTTCAGTCATAATATTTTTGCGGTAATATAAGGTCTGTAATGCTTGCAATAACTAAGCATAAGTTATGAATGAGAAAGACATCGATTAATGTAGCTTCGCAGCAATAATACGCGAACCCAATGCACTATGTCTATCCCATATTCGGTTAATAAACCCTTGCTAATTTCAGACATGAGTATAATTCTTCCAGCATTAATTTTGTCATCTCTTAAAGCGAACCGCATGCTCCTCATAATCAACGTACGCATCTTATCCTTATCAGCGTTACACAGACTAGCAATATTTATCACAGCGCGAGCAGCTAATGCGGCTTCGGCGGACATGGATGACACCGACATTGTTTATGTACTGACTGGAAAAAAGTGCACTGTTGCTATTTATATTACGCTAGTGTAACCATATGGTACTGATGATAAATCTCCCAGTTTCAAAATTCGTTTTTTAAAGACGGGTCTGAAAATCTTACTGCTTTTTACTGAAAGAATTCTAAAATGATCGGTGCGCGTGATCTTTGATGGATAGCTTAATACTACGCTATTACTATCCGTAATTCCACCATCGTTTATAATTTGTTCAATGGATTTTTTCATTGTATCAAAATTAACTTTTTTGATTGTTGGGTACCAAGCGTTAAACCATTAACCTTCATCACCTGGTTAACGATCGATAGATCGCCTCAACGCTTCGTTTCATAACTATAGTTTTTTGGCCCGAGTGCGCAAAAACTTGTTAATTCGTAATCGGAGGGGATTTCACTCGTCCAAGAACCTAGATACCCACTTCATTCTTGAATGGTCGGCTCACCCTCACGTGTACTAAATATCACCGAATCCGTATCATGATAGGCTATGTGGCGTCCGAGTAAGGACAAGACTTCGTACAGTTTTATTCGGCCATAGGCTGTCAGGAAAGATGCAAGAATACAGTTGGTATTTAATGGTGACTGAACGTACTCATCATTGACCGAATAGGAGGCCATTAGAAGACTATCGTTCAGGAATGTAATGGAGCCTATAGTTTTACTTTTATCATTCAGAAGCGAGAGTAGACCTTTACGTGTTGATATATCATGCTATTCTTTTTATGATCACGAAGAGAAAATCGTCCCCACAAAATATTCAAACAGGATTTAGCAACAAAGCGCAAACCCGGGTTATATGATATTTTGGCAGGGTCGAGCTGTATTTCTTCATATTTATAATAGTCAGCCACGTAATTCGCCTTTTCACTCTCACTACCGACACAATCAGGATAACCGCTTCATTCCTGTTTAGTTTTCAGAAAACGGTTAATGTATTCTGAAAATAACCCATCGTCGCCATGCGGCTCATATTGCGATGACGCGTGATAATGCCATACTTCATACATTTTTTTAATGACATAACTGTTGCCTATAGCTAGCTGTAACTCTGGAGTAGTCCATGTTCCGCATAAACTGCGCTGTTCTTCCGTATGTTCGCATACAGAAGATTGTTCATTTTTTGCGCATTCGTCGCATAGTGCAAACATGAGGCACGAATTTTTTCGAGCAGGTAGCACGGGAAAGTATAAATCACGAGGTGGAAGGACTTTGCATTTAAGACCAAAGAAGTCATGCACCGTCTTATCACTCAAGTCATCGCCTCTTAGAACACTATATGACCCTTCTGGAAAACAACATTGTTTCATCACAGAAGGATACATGGAAACGCAGTCTAAATATTTGAGTGTGGTATGCTCATCCGCTTCCATAAATAAACGAATCGCGGATGTACGGCCACCGAATAGCGCATCATGTGGTGATATTGGGTGTGCTAAGTCTATTTCGGTGATAAAATCATTTAGCTCGGAGGAATCAGCGACTTGTTTCTTAAAGTCGCATTCCCACATAATTCTCACCGTATATCCATGCGATTCAAATAAAGAAATGCGACATTGAAGCGCGGAATATGCTTCTTCATATGTCTGATCGCCATATGGTGTAAATGTTGTATCACACTTATCACCGCAACAAGCATGTCATGTCCGTGGAATTTACAACCTAAGAACTCGTAAAGAATATTTTCAGATACATCAATTCCATCCACATAATGTCCGCATATTTTCTGTTCACTGCCATCTAGCGCATGCGCGATTTGGCGACCCTCGCATTGACTGACCGATTCCATCCATTCTACACCCAAAACACTATAACCACGTTTTGCTCTTAGTGAGAAATCAGGTAAAGTCTGTACGCTCTCAGGTCGAAGCCATAAAGCGCGATAGGCCACATTACATGCTCGGCTAGCGTTATCCCTGTTACAAATGGGTTTTGACCATCCGTCGATTCAGAAAATAAAGTCTTAAATCTAGACATGACTAAACGTAAGATGGTTACGTCATCACTACAATTTTCGATGAGATTTTTCTCGACATCGTAGCGCTCGTGTCTAGATATCTGCTCGTTGTACCAGCGATCAAATTCGATACATTCATTTGCATTCATATTTTGTGGACTGAATATCTCCCTCTCGGGAAAGGGTATTACCTTACCCCAATATTGAGGCGTGTTGAGCTGATGGGGAAGTGTCCCCTTTCGAACAGAAAGAGTAAAAGCATCGCCCCCCCTTATGTAATGAAAGGGGAAAAAAGTTAATTGAATCGATAAACCGAATAGTACCTACGTCAAATGAGAGAACTGAACGACCGCGCAATCATAATATTTGTAGGTTTAAGATGCGGATTAGTGGTTTTGCAAATGCATTGAAGGAGTAAAAGAGAATCCTAGGCATGAGCATTGTGAGCGATCATCAAGTAGTCAGAGAAAACATATTTTCTAACGAACTGGTCCACCATGTCTAACCCGTGAAAGCGAACATATCCATAATTCGTGCCTCGGTGACATGTAGAGCAATCGTCTTCGAGTGGTTGCTCGAGGCACACATCAAAACATATGTTGGCAACCACGAGATTGACTTTATGCTCGGCTAGAATATTAGTATTGCTACTGTCGATAGGCGATAAATATGTTTCTGTATCGTAAATGATGTATTTTTGAAAACATTCGTAACTACAAATGTCAGCATTCATATGCATAGAGCGTGCGTGGGATAATGACATAATCGGTTCTTCAATTTATGATAACACGTATGATTTTCAGTAATAACATACTTTTCTTTACACATGTGACATTTTATCATGCCGCATACGTGTTCATCGTCATCTTTACGTATGCGACTGAAGCAGTGGGGGCAAGCCGTAACCATTTCGCAGGTCCCATTAGAGAGGTGGTTCGACATACATTGATGGTTATAAAACTTACGATAACAATCAGTACACATTATTTTATGCATAGCGTCTGTAGAAGTGCAAGATCCTTTATCAGAATAAAGTGTCTGACAACTACGACAGCGCGCAGTGCATGAGTGATCATTAGACTATGACGCATTACACCGCGTACAGTAATTACGTACCATAAGAAATGCAGCCATAGACGTGATTAAGGATATTTGATTATCACATTCTGAATGCATAAGATTTATGTGTGATAAACTCGGGGAAGCGCAACCGAATAGGCGTACATGCGTTGACTCTGAGTAGACTTGAATAGAAAATTGATTGTGAAAATGTTCCTGAAATTTGTTCCAATCAGTACTATTAATTTCGCGTACAGGAATACTACAAGCTGTAGGATATTCACGCGCCATATGCGTCAAATAGGTTTTATTACATCTACAATTTTGCCATTCATTTGCAGAGATTAATTTGTTCATTTTCTCAATACATTTTATTCCTAAAATATTCCTGCCGCGAAACAGAATGGCTATTCGAGCGTGCCCATAGTGTTGCAAATAACGATTAAGTAGATCATCTGTAAGCACTATATTCTCTGATATACATCGACTGATTTCATCAGCGATGAGACTAATCTCATCTGTCGAATGATTTGCTTGCATGTCAATAAGAGTTTGATGAGTAGGAACATCGATGAGATAAGCGTAATCGTTAGGAAGGCCTGCTATATCCAGAGATAAGTCATTAGCAGAAGGCACAATACATACTGATACATCATCACGTACATTTAGGTCGGAATCATTAGGAAGACATGAAAAATCCAGCGATATGTCATTAGAAGAAGGCACAATACAGTCTGCAACTGGCACGGCATCAAATAAATTTAGATCGGAATCGTTAGGAAGGCATGATAAATCCAGTGATATGTCATTAGTAGAAGGCTCAATACGTACAGGAACTGATGCGTTATCAAATAAATTTAGGTCGTAATCATTAGGAAGGCATGCTAAATCCAGAGATATGTCATTAGATGAAGGCACAATACAGACAGGAACTGGTATAGCATCAAATAAATTTAAGTCTGAATCATTAGGAAGGCATGCTAAATCCTGAGATAGGTCATTAGATGAAGTCACAAGAAAGTCAAGAAGGGATGCATCGTCGAATAAATTTACATCGTAATCATTAAGAAGGCATACTAAATCCTGAGATAGGTCATTAGCGAAAGGCACAACGTCAATTAAATTTAGATCGTGTCCATCACGTACATCGGTCGAATAATTAGAATCAATTATGTCACATTCGTTATGAGGATAATTAACAAATGATGATGGTACGGTACTCAGATCAGGAATAGATTGTTCAGTTCTAGTATGTGCGGTTTGATCATCGATAGAAGCAGATTGCGCAGGTATGATTACATCATAATCGTATAAATCGTCCAAATAATTGAAAAAATCAGCATCAGTATCAGACAGTTCAGGAATGACTTCGCGTAATGCTACGTCGTTATGTTCATCAGATACATGCGGAATTGAAAAGTTGGGTTCATACAACATAGAACCCAGATTTAAAAGGTGATCCACATCTTCATTGGGTGAATTGGGTAGATCCACGTTTAATCTTGACGCATCAGAGTCACGCATCTGCTGTAAAATCACATTAACAGCATCTTCACGTTCTTTAATATTGGCACTTAAATTATCTGCCATTTTGTTATGTCTTTAACGCACACTTATTTATTCCTCGTTAATATAAAATGTTTTTTAAAATTATTCTCTTAAAATCTCTATACGTTTCTTTAAAAAAGCACAAATAGCGACAGCGAACTAGACAGGCGCGCTCTGCTTAAATACGGCCGGCCAGCATTGCATTCCTCCTCAAACTCCTCCTCCTCCTCCTCATCCTCCTACGACCTCCATTATCAGACCACCTCTTAAACTCTATTATTTTTACATTACTCTCTTATTATTTTTACCACGGTAGATAACCACGGAGGGGGGGGGGGCGCACCGCCACTACATTTAAACGTAAAATACACTTTTAAGGGTTAACTAATTCAAAATAATAGAACATTCCACAGTGATGCAGATCTTAAATACGTGTGCGGCTGTTCGCCATTGTTACCAAAACTCTAAAACGTGTGCCGCTGTTCGCCATTGTTCTTTACCCCTGGGCGGCTGGTCGCCATTGTTCTTTTCGCTGGGCGGCTGGTCGCCATTGTTCTACACTCTAGGCGCTGGCGGCTGGTCGCCATTGTTCTCGAGAAAAAGAACAATAGCGACCAGATACACCCATTACCTCTTATATATATATATATATATATATATATATATATATATATATATATATATATATATATATATATATATATATATATATATATATATATCCCTCTCACTCTCTCTCTCTCTCTCACGTGCGCTCTCTTTCTCTCTCTCTCTCTCTCTCACGCGCGTGCTTCTCTCTCTCTCTCTCTCTTTCTCTCTCTCTCTCTCTCGATCTGTCTCCGTTTCTCTTGCTCTCATTCGTTCATTTCCTCCCTGCGCCTCTCACACACTCTTTCTTTTCACTCTCAGTCTCTTCTCCGCCACCCCCCCCCCCCCCACCCACCCCTCTATCACACTCTCTCCCTCCATCTCTCATTCACACATGCACTCACTCATTCACTCACTCACTCACTCACTCACTCACTCACTCACTCACTCACTCACTCACTCACTCACTCACTCACTCACTCACTCACTCACTCACACACACACACACACACACACACACACACACACACACACACTCACTCACTCACTCACGCACGCACTGCATAATAGATATCATCGGTAAGCTTGCAAGACAATGCAATGTTTTATAGGGGGAAACTAAGCTTGACATATTGACACCATAGGGCCAAATATATGATAGATATCCATCAAGTTTCTAGTCATTCTGGTTAAAACTCAATGAAAAAAATGCCGTTTAAATACTGTAACATGCATTTCTTATATTTCCCATGGGGACAACTTAAGTAATGAAAACCCTAAAACTATTGATTGGATCCAAAATAAAATGTATATATAGTCCAGAAATTATAGCATTTAGGAGCTTATCAAGGTTCTAGTCGATACAAGAATTTTGGTATCCGTTTTGTAAAAAAGGGATTTTGTTTTCAACTTCTCCTGTATGGGTGCATACTTCTGTCTGAGCACCAATATACGTTATCCGCTATCATTTAATATACTCAGTGAACGTGTATGATTAAGGGGAGTTCATTTATGCGAAAATAAAAACGTCTAACATTGAGGATAATAATTGTTATCTTGAAACTAAAAAATAACTTTGA
>CM067368.1:92118392-92150218 GCA_034401795.1 Chaetoderma sp. LZ-2023a | reverse complement strand
AAAAAATAACTTTGACCTTTGAGACAAATGTCAACCATATTCTTTTGGAAGAAAACCATACGGTGGCAGGTCGTTGGGTGTCATGGGGTCACTATGTTCATTAACTATTCGGACCAACAGGGAATTCTTTTCTGGTAAAAAACAAACCTGGTAGCTTTGACCCCCAAATTAGCAGACATCTTCGGGAGCCAATTGTAACGTCCAACCCGCGTAGAGGTGATCCTACAAAAGATGTACTCGTGCTCGCGTTTGAAATATCAATAATACAAATTCGTGTGCCCGGCATGGGTATCTTGCAAACCAATTTGAAACTAACAGCAAATCAAGTTACAGAGTTGAAAGTGATCAAGTTTTACATTGATCGCACCAAACAGCAGTTTGTCAGCCATTTTGAAAAATAGAACTTTTGTTTTCAATCCAATTAAATACAATTTTGTAATTTTTTTGTAAATGTTTCAATATTCGTATGCTATACGAAAATTAATTCATATTGATCTATTTGAATGAATATTCGCATATTGGAATTTTCGGACGGAACACTGAAGCTGATTCATAGGAGTCGATGACGGGAACATTTTTACCTTCAATTATGTTATCAAAGGATCAACAGTTCAACTTTAATTTGACATGCACTCCGGCATCGAGTCTTATAATATACTAGTGCATAAAGTTGTTATCTGGACATTTGTTCTCATCGTTTGTTTAATTATTGAGAACACGTGGATATTTAGCAGCACCGTGTGTCATGCAGATTTCTGTCAGGAGAGACTGTAGGTTATTTATCGTCACATTCTCTGAATTTTGATTAGAGGAGGTGCTACTAACCTGAAGGTCCAGTTTCCGGAATTCTTAGCTTTGGTTGGCCGTGTGCACTAAGGGTCAGTTGCAGAAATCCATATATTTGTCTCCTAGCGTAGACTCTGTACATTTCTTATTCAAGAAGCAAACTGCTTTGGAGAATGGCGAGATATACTCGGCAGATTAATGAGTGCGCTTTTCATCCACAAAAAGGTCCGCTGTTCCGCAGAAGCTTAAATGACGGCGCCGTTCAACATCTGTCTTTGACTGTGGCTTTGTTAGGCGTATAGCGCGCTGACAGAGAATGTATTCATGTAGCCACAGTCCGCCTCTGTTGGATGCTTGTAGAGGTCACACATTATTCTTAGCCTGTCAAGTCGACTGGAATATGTATTAGCTGTAATATTTATTAGATTCTGGAGTGGTCAATTTCTTGCAATCCATCGATATGTGAACACATTCCTATATTAGTCCTATATGTGTGACATACAGTCAAACGTGTCAATACCGGATACTGTATGGACAACCAAAATGTGGTTATATATTCTGTAGGCAGAATAATACTGTGCTTCCAGCAGTGTGTGTATGTCATAGATAGGTTTGACTCATCTTTGTAATCCATAAATATGTAAAGATATATTATTAGAAGTTACGCAGAGTTGCATAGCTATCTAAATGATTATGTAACTGTTCACATAACTTCCCCTGTCGATGGAAAGTGCACAGGCACATGCACGTGCAGACACACGTACTTACATTCAGTCCTGGCCCATCTCGCCCCATTCCTGGAGAGGGTACATAGGCATGTGCATATATGTACATAGGTAAATCAACAAAACGTCTTCCTCCATTGACCTCAAAACGATAATTGATATCTCAGATTTAAAAGAGCAATTGAAATAGGTGATAGTTAGTGAATTTTAGATGTTCTCCATTAAAAATAATTTGACCTAGTTCTGAAAATAATGTCACTTGCTTCCTTTCTCCATTGTAATGTCGATTATAACTAGGCAGAAAATCAATAACAGAAGTGAGTTCAAATGCATTCAGTGACTATAATATAATGAATATGTAGGATTGCAATTGTCTCCATTTCCAAAACTAATGGACCTTTCCGGTTTTAGCTATGCCACACCCATCACTAGCTAAGCTCCACCCACACCTCGCTCGTGTTGGGATCGATCGATTATCTGAACACTGAACACCCTGACTATCAATTAAAAAAAAAAAAACTACACAGGTAAGATGTTGAATATTTTGAAATAATTTGACTGGGTGCTGCTGCTGTGATGACATGTATGCTCAGATAGACACAATCTAATTAACATACGAAAACCTACTGCATGATTAGAAACTAATTTGACTGGCTGGTGTTATGGCTTTAGGCATCATCTAGTTTCTAGTTACATTTGGTTCAAGTTATCCAACAGTTTATCTCATAGCACCTTGGTCATAAGATTCCCAAACTAGAGTTATGTATGCCTATTGCCTATATAATTGATACACAATTGCAAAGCATGGCGGCTTTCTAGTTGGTTGAAATTAAATCATTGGCGTTTTCAAGAGAGAACTGTATTGGAATTTACCTCCAGATAAACAAATGTAAAAATGCAAGATTTATGTATTCTATCAATACAATAGTTAAATTAGATGAGCATCCCTTTAATTTACATTGTGTCTAACAGATCATCAGATTTTCCATTGGCTTGTAATTTTCCGTAAAAACTGAACACGATTTCAGCAATAAGGGACACAAGGTAGGAAGAATGTCAACTCTCCTTAGTGGTTTATCACCACGTGTCCCAGTCTTCGATGTCAACTCTCTTGGTGGTTTATCACCACGGGACCCAGTCTTCGATGTCAACTCTCTTTAGTGGTTTATCACCACGTGAACCAGTCTTCGATGTCAACTTTCCTTAGTGGTTTATCACCACGTGTCCTAGTCATCGATGTCAACGCTCTTAGTGGTTTATCACCACGTGAACCAGTCTTCGATGTCAACTCTCCTTAGTGGTGTATCATCACGTAACCCATTCTTCGATGTCAACTCTCCTTAGTGGTTTATCACCACGTATTGTTGGTCGGTCAGATTGATGATTGTGAGAAGAGAGTGGGACAGTTATTGTTGGGCGGTCAGATTGTTGATTGTGCAAAGAGAATGGGACAGTTATTGTTGGTCGGTCAGATTGTTGACTGTGAGAAGGGAATTGGACATTTATTGTTGGTCGGTCAAATTGTTGATTATGAGAAGATAATTTGACAGTTATTGTTGGTCGGTCAGATTGTTGATTGTGAGAAGAGAGTGGGACAGTTATTGTTGGTCGGTCAGATTGTTGATTGTGAGAAGAGAATGGGCCAGGTACTGTTGCTCGGTCAGATCGTTGAGTGTGCAAAGAGAATGGGACAGTTATTGTTGGTCGGTCAGATTGTTGACTGTGAGAAGGGAATGGGACATTTATTGTTGGTCGGTCAAATTGTTGATTATGAGAAGATAATTTGACAGTTATTGTTGGTCGGTCAGATTGTTGATTGTGAGAAGAGAATGAGACAGTTATTGTTGGTCGTTCAGATTGTTGTGTATTGAATCAATATTCGCTGAACGCACCTTGAATAATACATGCAGCTGAAGATATTTCCGGATTCGCAAGAGCAAGGTGTCTCTCCAAGAAACGTAGGATGCATTTTGTGCTTCTGTCCCAGAAGATAACTGTTGACTGTCAAGGTAATTGGAATGAACACACAGGCTGGCAAGTCTACGATGGATTGGTTCTGAATGCATGTTATGAATACGCTTGACTATAAATTAGGGTATGCCCGCGAGGCCGTGTCTCAGAGACATTGAGTATATCGTAGGTAACGTGTAACAAAATGGCAAGTCTAGCTTAGCATATGCAAGTATTCGGTTACCATCGAATCCTAGACAGCGATTTCCGTTAGACAAATATGCGTGCTAGCCAGTGCTAATCTCAAACAGCGTCCCTACAATTCTAGAACGATGCTTTATTAAGCGGGAGACCATGAGCACCCATGTAAACCAGCTTAAAGAACGGTGTAAATCTGTGAATTGTTTGCTACTGCGGTGCTGCAATATTTGTGACCCTGTTAATGTAGATCTAAGATTTTCATGCGTTGCTACTGGCACCTAACAGAACACACGCCTACCACATCTCCGAAATCCACACGACCCCTATATCTGCTACACCGAGGATTCGACGTGCATACATCTACGGTAGCCTTATTTCAATTGTTAACCCATGAGATATCTTAAAGCATAAGGGGTGCATCTGCTAGCATTACTATCACTCTGGTAACATGGATTAAATTCCAATATTATTGAGAATTAATATATGAGCAGCAAGCAGTGCCAATATGATGACTTCAGACAAGTACAGCGCACTTACACGCATCCAAGCAGTTTTTTCTTGTGAAAGTCAGTGCCAAATAGTTAGACAATCGATTTGCAATAATCGAAGTGCAACGTGCGACACGAATTTGCGGATAGACCTACGTCTTCCTTGATTAATCGAAATAAGGTGAATAGGTCCTTTTTTCTGAAGCTGGCATTGGCGTGAGATTTCATTACCAGATTTCTTCGTAGAACTCAATGGAATTGATGCCAGTGTCTGTGGGATTTTGAAAGAGAAATAAACGTCGATTATTTAATGATTTCTTAGTTGTTAATGAAAGGAGGATATGAAGACATGAACGAACATTTCTTTCATTGCGAACATAGAGGAAATTAAAGGGTAGCCAATCAAATAGTCGATCGATCGACAGACCGACCAACCAACAAACCGACCAAATCAGTGACCCTCTGAGCGAGCGAGTGTTCGTCAGACTGATAGACAGAAAAGGCAAACGGTTGGCAGGCGGACAAGCAGACAGACAGACAGACAGACAGACAGACAGACAGACAGACAGACAGACAGACAGACAGACAGACAGACAGACAGACAGACAGACAGACAGACAGACAGACAGACAGACAGACAGACAGACAGACAGACAGACAGACAGACAGACAGACAGACAGACAGACAGACAGACAGACAGACAGACAGACAGACAGACAGACAGACAGACAGACAGACAGACAGACAGACAGACAGACGAACAGGCAGGCAGGCAGGCATACAGGCAGGCAAGCAGGAAAGCAGGCAGGCAGGCAGGCAGACAGGCATGCAGGCAGGCAGGCAGGCAGGCAGGCAGGCAGGCAGGCAGGCAGGCAGGCAGGCAGGCAGGCAGGCAGGCAGGCAGGCAGGCAGGCAGGCAGGCAGGCAGGCAGGCAGGCAGGCAGGCAGGCAGACATGCAGGCAGGCAGGCAGGCAGGCAGGCAGGTAGGTAGGTAGGCAGGCAGGCAGGCACTGTAGGCATTGCAGGCAGACACGCATGCATACATGTAGGCAGGCAGGCAGGCAGGCAGGCAGGCAGGCAGGCAGGCAAGCAGGCAGGCAGGCAGGCAGGCAGGCAGGCAGGCAGGCAGGCAGGCAGGCAGGCAGGCAGGCAGGCAGGCAGGCAGGCAGGCAGGCAGGCAGGCAGGCAGGCAGGCAGGCAGGCAGGCAGGCAGGCAGGCAGGCAGGCATGCAGGCAGGCAGGCAGGCAGGCACTGTAGGCATTGCAGGCAGACATGCATGCAGACAGGCAGGCATGCATACATGCAGGCAGGCATGCAGGCAGGCAGGCAGGCAGGCAGGCAGGCAGGCAGGCAGGCAGGCAGGCAGGCAGGCAGGCAGGCAGGCAGGCAGGTGTATGTTCACCCCAATGGCATCAATCTAAAAATGACCACAACATAATGGAATGCATTTATTTATTCATGGCTCAGTCTAATAAATGAGGCATGAGAGAGAAATGTGTGCTTCTAGACCATGAACCCGTCTAATAATGCCTATCTGCTAGAGAAATGCACCTATTTAGACCCGGCGCCAGTCTAATAAATACTACCTGTTACAGTAATGCATCTATCTAGCGAGGCACTAGTCTCAGAAAAGGTACATGATAGAGAAATGCATCTCTCTAGACGAGGCACCAGTCTAATAAAGACTATATGATAGAGAAATGCACCCATCTTTGTCATGCACTGGTTTAATGAAGACTATATGATAGAGAAATACATCGATATAGGCACTATGTGCCATATATAATGATAAGCTCTTTCAGCGGGATAAATAACATATTGGCAATACACGTTTTTGCCATTGAATCTAGGTCCGAGTTAAGCATTCTCTCTGTGTAACTGAAAGAATTAGTGCACCCATTTTTAAGGTGCGTATTCACACCAAAACTTCTAAAAATAGAATTGCTAAAATAGTATACATTTAGAGGCTTAAATTGTGTGCCTAGATGTAAAGAAACGAAATAAATCTTAACCTATGATGATTTTGTTACGTATAAATTACATTTTTGTTGTGAATTTGAATTAGGGGACCGTGCCTCTGTTTCAATTTCACAACTAAGAGTTACGAAATTTATTTAGATGGCATGAAATCATCATATTTAAAGATTTATTTCATTTCATTCCATCGAGGCACATAATTTAAGCATCTAAAAGTATACAATTTTAACCATTTTATTTCAAGCATTTTGGTGTGAATATGCACCTTTAAACTAAATGTCGATACTGTCCGTTCTCCTTCGCGTCGTTTGATAAACACTTTCATATTTTATATGAAACATACGCCCAGTACTGCGTCACAGTGGCACGTCATTTCCCCTATGTGAGATAGCATGTAGTTCCAACTTAAAGTATTCACTATGGGTCTAGTATAGTCACCACTTGTGGTAACAATATTATTCTCTAAGCAAACATGGAATGGTCAGGAGTCTCTTACATAAACCCCTCTAGCAGTTTTCATGTGGCAGAAATCACCCATCAACATTTAGTTAACTTGATCGTGCTTAATCCTAACAGAGATACAGAACTACATTGTGGCAGTTCTTTGCAATTTCGTTTCGTGCGTGTGTTATGTTTTCATGCGTGTATTATTCTCGGAGATGTTTTTGCCTACTCGAGTGTCAACTCGAATACGGAGGAAGCGGGAGTTTTTCGAAAGTGTGGAATTCAGGTAGTGTTTTCGGTTGGAAAGGCGACCAACGTGTTTTTCTAGCGATTCTAAGCGATTTAAAGTGTGTATTCTGTTTATTCTGCGTGCGTGTAAATATTTGAGTATTGGCGTTTAGAAACTGTAGATAATATATATTTGTGAACGAAACTATCATGACGGATGACAGCGGATTGAGACCATAACACAGATTAATGGCGGCCACTATGTCAGATATGTCAAGTCTGTGTTAAACCATTGGTATAAGCGATATGCTAATTGATTCTTTTCCAGAAGGGTTTAGAGTAAACAAAAATATTGTTCCATTTTTTCATGGATTTTATCTAACATGGGCATATTCAGAATTTAACATGGCGTCATTCTCTTCGCACAACATATTTCGCCGGACGTGAATTCTTCATTACGTTCATAATGTAACGAGAGCTATTTGTCAATAGTTGTGATGTCATATGACAATATATTTATTCATAAGATGAAAAGACCTGAACTGTATGAAAATAATTGACATTTAACATTTAATACTTATTATTAGTTTATTAACCCAAAGACAAAATACGAAAAATCATTTGCAAAGTAAGAAAATAATGACACTAAACAAAACCTAGCCACTCAAATTGTTGAACCCTACTTCTGTATCATTGCCGTGAAACTGAAATTATGGTGCTTCATGGTCCAATCAGTTAAAGGCAACTTCTGGGGGAAGTGTACCGGTAAATCCTCAGCTTACTTAGTAAAAAATGCCTTAGGACACCGACTTTGTTATGTCACAACTTGTCTAGAACTGCATAGAAAACCAGGCACAGAATCCATAAAGATGCCGAAAAAGTATGTTTAGTTAGTAATGCAACACCAAGCATTAAGCTTAAATTCTGACGAAAACGATAACTGTTCAGAATGAGAATCATGGGCAATTAGTTCATGGGGTGGTTCACTGACAGATTATACATCTCTGTACACTGGCCTAAAGAGAGCTCATGATATCACAGCTCATGTTATGGTGCCACACACCGTGTGATTCACCGACAGATTATACTACTCTGCACACTGGCATAAAGTGAGCCCATACTATCACAGCTCATGTTATGGTGCCACACAACGTAACATGCATTACCTTCATTTATCGCTTTATCATATGGCGTTGAACCTATGCGTTTAGAACTAGGATATCCAACAATAGTTTATCTTTTTGCTTGTGTAAATAGGGTTATCTTGGGACCCAGCACCTTTGGGTAAATGGAGGGAAACAATGTGTATAGATCAAGTGTAGTTAGAATCTTGGCTGTACTCACCTACAACAGTTTTTTGCAGATTATCAATGGCATCACCTGTAGTGTAATGGCATACAGTCATATTGTTGGTACTGTATCAACCGTGCGCAAACAAGGTTTTTAGCTGTGGAGCCTCAAGATAAGTATATTTGTGTGCAGTTACCTGATCAGCTTATTGCAACAGCGGCACTTGCTCACCCGCATGTGAAAGAGAAGCCATCTTGCCAGTACCATTTGCTCGGTATGAATTTGATCTCAGCAATGAAGAAACATATCTTGTCCAAGTCATTGGTTATCAAGAAAGTGTCGAATAGCTGTATGTTGTGGCAGGCATGTAGAGTTCATATGCCACAATTTTTTTAGATTTAGTCTTTTATTTATTAACATATGTGCAAACTGGTATGCTACCCGATGTAAAACGGCAATCAGCATTAAGATTACTTTTCATATAGTCCACAGTGGCTTTGACAACCATTTTTTTCCTTTTCTGGCTCTGGTTATTGAAATTATATTACGGCTAGCATTTCCATAAATAATTAATACTTTTGTAATTACCATCTTTCAAACTGTTCAGTGACATGTAATAAGTAACTGGTATGGACTCTACATAAATTTCTCATCACAAGCGGATGTGTGATTACTGTATTCTGCCGCTGTGGTAGTAGAAACATCATGCAGCTGCAATCAGTCTTTCTTCGCTTTGAATCACTGCGTCTTGTCCTCAGCAGAACCTTTAGCTTCACCAGGTGCATTCTAAGTTTGAGTGTAACGAGTCCTGATTGCTTGAAGTCACATGCTTATTTACTGGCTACCAGTAGTGTAAATGCCAAGGTGTACTGAGCAGGTGTGTCTTTTAGCATCCTTAGCACATCGCCAAACATAGCCCATCTTTGCTGGTTGACTTTTGAAAAATATGCTGCCTGCTATCGGTGCCCAGTGAATGGTACGTAGGTGTTTGCGGTGACATGCATCGAGTTTGTCTAGACCTGTCTTTGGCGATACCCTGCTGGTACAGTTAGACAGCATCAAGGCTATGCATGTTGCGTTGCGTAAACTTAGTCACTTTGTCAAGGACCTCTTTGATCTACGAATCGATAGCTTCCAGAAGGACCGGAAAGCTATGATCCCCATGATACAGCGTGCTACAATGCCACCAGTACTACAAAGCAGTGAGCCCAGGATTTTACTTCCCATCCATGGTTTATGGCCACGAAGTGGATCGTCATTTTGTTTAGTTTCATGTTTTCTACAGGTATATGTGGGTGTATTCTGTTTTAGATTCATTCATAAATTGATTCTCATATTTATTATGATTGCAGTAAATGGAAGAAGTTCGTCAAGCTGTTTTTATCCCCGTCTATGAAGTCAAGGTCGTCAGCATATTTCATCTCTAGTGGCATACCCAGTATGGGCAGTGGGGGATGTTTCGTCTGGTGGAATTTTCCGCACAGATTTCAATGCCGCAGCAAGGTAACAGGTGAAAGGCACAGGGGAAAGACAATCTCTCTGTGGGGAGACGATTGATGTTTCAAACTCTACAGAATTCTCTGGCGCGATGTGTACTCTCAGTACACATCTGCAAGTAGTAGTCTCACTAGTCATAGCTCAGTTTCATTACAACTCGCCTGGCGTAATAAATCTATGATCGTTGGACGTTTAATTGTGTCGAAGGCTCGTGACATATCAATGCCTATTTTGTGGAAATCCCGGTATTTGGAAATTCTCGAATTGCCTCAGCTTTACCCTGGTCAGTCCCAATAATGTGTCCTTCAGAGATGTGAACGGTGAGTGGTCCCGAATCAATTTGTTTCATCTGCCAGGGAGTCTGCTCGTTGAATGGCAAGATTTTGTATGCATTCGCAGATGTCATACAGAACGTTATTATGTTCCCTGTGGAGTTTCGTGCGTTCTTCACTTTGGCCACTTTGATAGATGAGCAGCCATAACGCTGTCTGCTCTGTTGCTAGTTTTACTAATACAAGGCCATCCATATAACTAGTTCGGTTCTTTTTTGTAACTCATATGGTACTGGTAGCTGATGATGCCATACATTTCAGTATTTTGGTTAGGGCTTCCTTTGGATCGGAGCTGATGTCGATGTAAGCTATTTGCTCCCCGATGGCCTTTATGTATGACATTTGAGTGTCAGTGTAACCAATGAGCCTCGGTAGGTTGGTGTTGATTCTACCATCATGCAGGTATGGCGTTTATAAATTAGGTTTATCTGAAGGCGTGTAATGACTGACTTATGATCATAATTGAGGTCTTCACCTAGATAGGAACAAGCAAAGAGGAGTTTTACTACCGTTTTGCATAGCATGAAGTCTATTTGGTTGAAGACATAGAGCCTTTTTGGGCCTGGCGATCAGCAATGTGTCATGTCCATGTGGTCCGACGACGGGTGTTTGAAAGCCATATGTGTAGCAAATATCCGATTGGAACTAACTCTTTGTCTTTTTTAGTAGTTGGGCCATATGTGTTGACTATGTGACACCTAGTGGTGGTGCGTTTTCTCGTTGGTATAGCAAGGTTGATGAACACAATACGATCACTGGCATATCTTATCCAAAGCTAATGGCATTCTCCCTGGTGCTGTTGTACAACAGCGTATCCCACCGGACTTCTATCCAAAGCCACTACCTAGGACAATAAGGGGATATCAATCTCGTTTCTAGCAACCTAGGACAAACAAAATAGTGCTCAATCACAGCTTCCTCCCACGCACAATAGCAATATGGAACAGCTAACCACAGGAAGTTACCCTTGCTCCTGACTTTGATAGCGGCATGCGTTGAACGGGCATAAAGTGACTAAATATGTGCATGCAAATTTCAAATCGACATGTATATATAACATGTTGAGAACGCTTCCTGATCTGCACATGCCACAAAACGTACTGAATCATATCCTGAACAGGCCATATCAATTATCAAAGAAAAGTAGAAGTCGGCTTGAGAGCTTACCCACTGGTCAATCCTGCACAATCTCAACTCCATTTTGGAGTATACAGCCAGGAATATACAGCCAGGCTGCCGTCTATAGGCGATCAGTGGCTTTTATATTCCGTATTGCAGACACTGCCCTAACATCTACCGATTTTACAGACATGTGTACTGCAACAACGCAGAGTGAAGTGCCTTACTCAGGGACACAATGCCGCAGCCCAGCCGGGTATTGATCTCGCGACATTTGAGTCACAAGATCGACTCACTAACCACTCAACAGTTGAATCTCAATTAGCAAAACAGAGTTGACACACCAATAAATTACCCGGACACAGTTGACATATACACGCCACTCAATTACCCAGACACAGGTGACATATACACCCCACACAATTACCTGGACACAGCTGACATATACACATCACTCTCAATTACTCGGACACAGTTGACATATACACTCCACTCAATTACCAGAACACAGCTGACATATACACTCCACTCAATTACCCGGACACAGCTGACATATACACCCAATCAATTACCCGGACATAGGTGGCATATACACTCCAGTCAATTGCCTGAGCACAGCTGGCATAGAGATCACACTCAATTATCCAGACACAGCTGACATAGACAACACACTCAATTACCTGAGCACTGCTGGCATAGAGATCACACTTACTTATCCAGACACAGCTGACATAGACACTCCACTCAATTACCTGGATACAGTTGACATAGACACCCCCCGCAATTACCCGAACACTACCGACACATACACCACACTCAATTACCCGGACATAGTTGACATATTACAACACAGTCAATGACGGATCTGAGCAGCCATTCAAGTATCTGACGTCATAGTCACAATGCATCAATTGTTAGCTGACGAATGTGGCATTAGTGTGTCCGGAGAGTGTCATTGGTGAATTAACAGTTTAAAAACATTCTCTTGATCATTTTAAATTTATTTTGACTGGTCGCTATTGTTGCCTATATTAAAATTATAAAAGTATATAGTTTCAAAATATTCAACAGTGCACGTGCATAGTTACCTCGAAACTACGATTCTGCACATTTACTCTATTCAAATGCGCGTACAAAGTCGGCGGAGCTTAGAAATAACTGGGCGGGGCATAGTTATTAGCCTGACAGCTGAAATATACAACACAGCATAGGTATTAGCGTGACTGCTGATATATACAACAAAGTATAGCTATTATCCTGACAGCTGATATATACAACAAAGTATAGCTATTATCCTGACAGCTGATATATACAACAAAGCATAGCTATTAGCGTGCCAGCTGATATATATAACCCAGCATAGGTATTAGCGTGATAGCTGATATATACAATAAAGTATAGCTATTAGCCTGACAGCTGGCATATACAATCCAGCCAATTACCCGTATACATCACCTTCTATTGTCTGCAAACAACCCGCCCATTAATGATGTATTTTAGCTGGTTATAGTAGTACCCGTTCACTTTAGTGTTCGGTTTCCAATTCGTGCGATACGTTCTGTTATCGAAATCAAATCTTTTCCAGCATGGCAAACATTGAAGTTCACTGTAGCATTGCTGGCGATGTTACACCGTCATCCTCCCTTACGGATGTTGATGATCTAATGCGACTGGGGGCGAAATTTCAAATTGACGCCAACCTTTGAGCGAAAGTGTGCAATTCCAAATGCCACTAACTAATTTATTGTATATCTTGTGCGGGGAGAATTTGATGAGGAGTAACCCATGTTTACTGCTTTCATCCATGAAATCTCAGTATACCACATTTATATCAATGACACGAGTAAGTTGTTTGAATATTTTCTAAGTAATTTGACTTGGAGTTGTTGTTGCCCAAGGAAGTAACAGCTGCCATTCAATTTACTTCGAGATATTTCCATAGTATTTGTAATATTGCAAAGACTTATTCATATGGCAGCGGTACTCCTGTTCAGATCTAGCGTTCATCTGCCCTGGGGGATACGTGGGAATAGAAATAGAGTTGGATACGATTGACAAATGCCAGGCTTATGAAAGGTTGAATAATTAAAAACATAGTTTGTTATTCCGTTGACATCACGTGGGATAATTAAATATTCTCCATTCGGAACCGGCGTGGGCTTTGATTCCGCTCTCCCTTGCAAACAAAGAGAACACAGCTGAGAAAGTAGCTCGTTCTCACAGTAATCAGCTGATTGCACAACTGTCACTAGGCAAGCCTTTAATAACGATTTGACTGAAACTCGTTTAGGCAACAACTTTCCTTTAAATTGTTTTCAAAATAATAAACAGGACAATCAATGTTGTAAGATTTGTTGAAGATATTTCGAACAACTCTATTAACTGTTAGTCGTTACAGACTAGTCTTTGTCTAATCACCCTTGTATTATCAGCTAATTATTTTTAGAGCATTTTGATGGAAAGCTGTTGCTAGGCAGCAACGGTCTTCAGTAAGCTTGCTATAAATATATTTTGTTTCACTTGCACAATAGGAAATAGACCACTAGTTTTGAACTATGCTGTCCTCTTATTATGCGGTCTCTAGGAAGCTCCGCTCACCTTTAATGCCAGCAGAACAATTGCACCCCAGCGAAGAAAATAGAATCTAAAATAATGGTGCAAGTAAACCAAAATGGCGACTATACTATATGCATTGTGTAAGAATGATTGACAGGTACATGTCTGGACTCATCTTTTCCAGACTCTGGGAACTTATTCAAGCCTGAATCCTGGCCTCCTCATTAAATCACGTGACTCTTAGCGGACTATAGTGTAATGACACTTGGTCAAGTGTTAATGAGGGTAAATAAGCACCGATCTCTTCGAGCCAGGACAAACGCACAACGGTTAATGTATTGCATATTGATTATTGACCAGTTGCATATCTAGACTAGTCTTTTCTGGACTCTGGGAACTTATTCAATCATGATTCCCCACCCCATCATTAAACCACGTGTCTCCAAGCGCCCTATCACATAATGACTATTGACACATGGTAATCGGGTGGCAAATCGTTTAAAGGAGTTTGGAAATCTGTTCTGTTAAGGTTTAACTTCTTGATTTTGTTTAACCGATTTGCTCAATATCATTATAATTATGAATTCTGCATATTTTATCGGTTGTGAAGTGCCAGTCTTGCTCGGTAACAATGTATACATTTGCTTGCGACATGAAACACAATGACGAATTTGTAGTAGACATACATGAGTTTAGTGATGGTAGCACCAAGTGCGGGTTGTTTATGTATGGCAATATGTTTCAAAAGGTTACAGCCATGATTCCAGTATTTGAAGAAACTGTTCCTAGGGCTAGGTGGTCCGATTGAGTAGAGCAGATTAATTACCTATATGAATTCATAGCCTCATTTAAAAGTTGCTATCAGCCCTAAATATCCATACGACAAGCTAACTTGGTACTTTACTTCACCAGGTCAAACTGAGATGAAACCATCATTCAGGGGCATAATATTCCCTAGTGACTCGTGGAGAATCTTGAAAGAAAGCTTGCATGAAATTATCGGTGCAATAACGAATTCTACAGTCGTGTAAGCATTTTTTAATACTCAAACAATTTTACCAATCAATTTTAACATGTATCGGTACAGCTAATCATCAATATATAGATAAAACTCGTGATGGTTGAAGCTATGATCTCCAAAGATTCCAGAGATCAGCTACTAAGTATTAGATTAATGTCTGATTCGTGTCATTCGGATAATGGGCAGAGACAAATAGGGTTATGTAGTAATGTGCCTCTACTCTCCGTCTCTAGAGTAAGCTTACAGATAATGGTTGACGAAGAGGCATGGTTTGAAATAGTCAGAACGCTAAACAGCTGCGCACGCGTTAACTCAAAAGTTAATATTTGATTGGCTATACATTACTACTACGTTTGAAGAACTTAAACTAACTACAGTTTTAGTCGGTGATGCTGTAAAGACTACAGATTACAAATTCTCGAGACACTGTATGACTCGACTAATGGGATTAACGTCTAAGTAACCAAACAACACCAACGACTCCGCATTAGCTGATTCTGAAATAGAGAGAGCCATTCATAATCTTATCGAGCATGTATCCCCAGAGGACCTAGGTGTGTTAGACCTCGCTATTGAACCATGGTCTATAGATGTAAAAGAAGAAGAAGAAGAAATGGCATCAAGATTCGAACAGTTACGTTGAGTTCTAATGATCTACCGGATTATGAAGTCACATATTTTACATCGCCAGACTCACCCAGCAATGTTGAAATTTACACCCAGCCGAACGCTACACTGTTATGCTTGATACGTTCCATCAGGAGATAAATGGACATGGATATCTGAGTTTTGGCTCTAAAAACATTCCCAAATCTACCAGAGACAATGATACCGCTATTTTCGCGAAATTATTGAATTTAGCAATCCGTAAACCAGCCTTTAGTGAATGCTACGGGTGTCAACATGACAGACCATCTCAGCGCAAACACAGTGCGTTGATATCGATTATTTCTTAAGGCATATCGACAATGTAGAATTACATTACTTAAACACATTAGAACATGTGTCTAAAATCGATTTCTTTCATGCATTGTCCACTGATTCAAATTTATATTGGGATGTCTATGAACTATACAGCACCTGTAAGACTGATTGGCTAAACGATGTACTAATAACATTTTAAATTATAGATATAATTATAGCCTAGAACTATTGAATTCATTTTTTTTTCTCAATCAAATTTCACCTGTATTACAGCTATTAAAATTGATATATAAGTAGTCCAAAATATGTTTCTCTATTCACTAACAGCCACCCACCGCACCCCCACCCGCCACCCTATGATTGTTATGAATCATGATTATACCTCCAGTCAGACTCGCCTTTCATTCAGATATTTAATTTGGGATGTGTCATTAGCCAGTTGTGCCAGGTGTTGTCTAACTCTAGAGACTATGTCAAAATTATAGATCTTGGAAACGCGAAAAACACTTCTGAAAGATATTTTAACCTACATATATTAAAAACACTCTAAAAACCATATCGTTAAAACATCTGCAGACAAAGAAAACATGGAAAACAAATTACTTTACGTGAAACAACGTGAACAACTTTCAACTCTGAATTGCTATTAAGGCTATGGTCTAATAACTTATCGTCTATGCTTTTGACAATTTTTATGTTTAAATCAAGCAATGACTCTATAATTGAAATCATGGCCCGATGATACAAATAATACACGCACGCACGCACGCCCACTACACACACACACACACACACACACACACACACACACACACACACACACACACACACACACACACACGCACACACATACACACCTCTCCGCAATGGGCCGATAATAGGGGTTGTACTGTAACACCATTATTTGTCTTGCACAGATTTTAAGTTATTTCTTAGCTCTACTGCAACATCTTTCAGCAACATAATACACACTTTATTTAACCCTTTAATGACTTATTTTGTTAAAATATTAAAATATTTAATCATTGAATGTAAATTTGCAGACCAAGAGAAGACTATCTTTGAAAGTGTACCACTGGAATGACTGGCTCGGTTATCTAGCCAGTCATTCAAGAAATTTTTTTAAAAATAGCCTTCTCTTGGCCTGCAAATGTTCATTCCCCAAGACCACTAAAGAGGTCAGTTTTAGCTGGCTTTGTCGTGACAAGGTTAATCAGAGCGCATAAAACCCCCATTTTTAGTGAAAACATGATAAAGTTTAAAATTTGTTTTAATGAAATCGAAGGATTAGATCCTAAGACTGTTTTGAACACTTGCGAAGTCTGGGACATAATGCTATTTAACAATGAAACAGTAGGCAGGTATAATAGTCAGATATAGAGATCTAGCTGATGAAAAACATTTTCAAATCTGTGCGCTTGAAGAATATTGCTGTCTTTAGCATCAACAAGCTCCGGCAATATTATTTTCAAAATACATGTCAATGGTTGCGTCAAGTTGTTGCTATGTGACCGCATGTGCACATTTATACATGTGGCCGAGTGTTGTGGTCGAGCGTACATCCAGTCCTATAAAATGTCTCAAATTCAATGCCTTTTTCACTACAGTTTAAACAGCCAAAGGGTCAGGCGTGTCTTTTATCTACATAGTAGTTAGGGGCGTCTTAGGCAGTAAGAAGATTTCTCCAACCACAACCTGAGAAAAACCTTCAGCAATAAAATTTGGACTAAAAATACGAGGTTCATCCTATAATCAATATGCCAGGGCATAAATGTTTTGAATGTGATTCAACTTTTGCTAGGTCGCATAACCTAGAGCGACATAAGAGCCGATTGCATAGCAATGAAGAAAAAAATCTAGAGAGTGAAGATGAAGAAATAACAGAGATGAAGAGTGAAGCTGGTGATGACTCAATGGAGTCCGAGAGTGATGAAGGCGAAGTCATAGACAATGACTCAATGGAGTCTGAGAGTGATGATGAAGGTGAAGTTATAGACAATGACTCAATGGAGTCTGAGAGTGATGATGAAGGTGAAGTCATTGACAATGACTCAATGGAGTCTGAGAGCGATGATGAAGGTGAAGTCATAGACAATGACTCAATGGAGTCTGAGAGCGATGATGAAGGTGAAGTCATAGACAATGACTCAATGGAGTCTGAGAGCGATGATGAAGGTGAAGTCATAGACAATGACTCAATGGAGTCTGAGAGTGATGATGAAGGTGAAGTCTTTGACAATGACCCAATGGAGTCTGAGAGCGATGATGAAGGTGAAGTCATAGACAATGACTCAATGGAGTCTGGGAGTGATGATGAAGGTGAAGTCATAGACAATGACTCAATGGAGTCTGGGAGTGATGATGAAGGTGAAGTAATAGACAATGACTCTATGGAGTCGGAGAGCGATGATGAAGGTGAGGTCATAGACAATGACTCAATGAAGTCCGAGAGCGATGATGAAGGCGAAGATGAAAAAGAAGGCAGAGGCAATCAGGAGCACTTTGCCATATTCCAAAATATTATTCAGGACATAGACGCTGAACAATCAGGTTCAGAGGATGAGGTTTGGTGATGCGAACATATACCACAAAGGTGTAGACAACGAGTCTATTTCCGTATATGCTGATGCTTTAATTACAAAGTGTACTGACATAATGCTCCAGTGGAGAAGATTACAGAACTCTACGCTCATTAAAATAATTCGTCAGGAAACTAAGGATTTTATCACCGAGGGGTATGCATAAGATGAAACAGTCTTCTCAGCATTTCGCAAAAGACAATTTCTGATCACGGAGTATGTAAACAATAATCCAGATACCGACATTGATGATGACAATGATGATACTGATTCTGGTGGTGATGATGATGGATCTGATGATGAAAAGTATTCATATGACTGAAGCGTAAGGTATCGGTCTTGCCTGTAGACTCGTGGATTTCCAGAACAGACTATTTGTTTATGCTAGTAACAGAAACTATATGAGTATCCTTCGCTCGCACGCACGCACGCACGCACGCACGCACGCACGCACGCACGCACGCACGCACGCACGCACGCACGCACGCACGCACGCACGCACGCACGCACGCACGCACGCACGCAACACTTGCAGACAGGTGCTAGTTTCTCTAGAGAATTACACTTTATCTCTTAACTCCACAATCACTGATACACAGGCTAGGCTCTCATTACATTGCCTTTCTTATCAGCCTGAGTCTTCAGTTAAACATGGCTTAATTACAAGCTATAAACTTACCAGACTGTGTACCAAACTGACCAGTGCTTACATTGAGAAATTGGTGACTTATGACTTCCCGTAGATAGAAACAGGCGTGGGCGTTGTTTCCGCAACGTGCTCCAGAACAAACAAAAAGAAAATACCTGAGAAAGTATGGGTTTTTTCTAACATGGTGAGTGGAGGGTGTAGATGGAGAGGAAGGGGGAGGGGTGGGGGGAGGGGAGAGAGGAGCAGAAGAGCGGGTAGTTATGGGTATAGGGAGAGAGGCGGGAAGAGTGTGATTGAAGGAGAGAGGAAGGGAGTGAGAGACGGAGGGGAGAGAGAGAGTGGACGAGATGAGAGTGAGGGGATGTGGGTGGGTGGGTGTTAAGGTAGGGGCTAATCGACTGAGGTACGGGTCCAAAATTAATGCCACGCTCGCCAAATCGCACATGTCACTAATTTAATTTTATTTAATTTTTTATTTTTTATTTATGTAATAGAGACGTGCCCACATAATGGGAATACAGAAGCGGATCAAACATGGTTTTATCTCTGTTTGAACACAAACACATTTCCAATAACGAAGGTAACTGGGCCAATGCCACGTCAATGCGGCTCGGTATTGGCCGGGTACCAGCCCGTTAAACTGGGTTATCGTGGATGGATAACTTGATGACTAGTGCATTTGTAATGTATGTGTAAGCAGAGGAAGCTTGAGGCAGTCAGAGATCCGAGGTAATTTGTGTTCGGTCGTAACGATTTATTCACGTCTCACTTGTGTCAATGCTAGAGGTCAGATCTCGTGTTGATCGCACACAGCACGCCCACCCCACCACCCATGGAGGAAATGTGAGAATTACATTAGAACTGGATGCTCTAGAACCATGGTGTGACTGAATAATCGTGTTCCGCAGCGTGGCTCTTTTTAGCATAAAGCGATACTCGTGAATATTAATGAGCTACAGCGGAACCAGTATATCGGGCAGGTTTCACTGTCGTACCTATATATCCCTATATGGAAGAGTTCTAACACTGTTACTAAAAAGCATTGTTGTTATGGAACGTGCAACAGTGACACTCGCTATCCGAACAGACCTGAAATGAATGGTGTTTTTTCTTAAGCTTTCTTAAACCGATACCGCAGCAAAATGTACTGTAAATATCAATATAGGCCCTAAAAAAGTTAAAAAGTAAAACCTGGCTACAACATAAAAAAGTAGGAAGTAAAGACAGGTGGTCACATAGTCGGGCTTTTAGGGCCACTAGATTGTATTTTTCCCGACCACTGACACATCTTAAAGAACCACCAGCATGTGGCCCTAAAGCAGGTTTCTGTTTTAGACATGATAAATGTGTGTACGTGTCTAATGTCGCCTGTGAATTTATCGTGTGCAAAGTTATGTCATGGATACATGTTATATGTTAGAGGCCCGCTCACCTCATAAGCTCTGCCTTTGATGGGCCATCTCTATGCACTTTGTATGTAATACTATAAATAAGCAAATAAAATGCACTTGAATTAGAATTATAGATATATTGACCTGTTTTGATTTTGCTTCTGTGTGTGTGCGCGCGTTTGCGTAAACGTGTGCGCGTGCGTATGCGCATGCTTTTGCGCGTGCGTGCTTTTGCGCGTGTGTGTGCGTGCGTGCGTGCGTGCGTGCGTGTGTGCGCGCGTGCGTGTGTGCGTGTGTGTGTGTGTGTGTGTGGGTGCGTGTGTGTGTGTGTGTGCGCGCGTATACGTGCGTGTGCGTGTGCGTGTGCGCGTGCGCGTCTCTGTGTGTGCATGCATGCATGCGTGTGTGCGCGTACGTGTAGGTGTATGTGGTCACTATAGGAGGAGAAACCTGGGGAGTGGGCTGAGAGACACTATGGCATGAGCAAGAGGGATATCCACGCACCCAATCCATCCATAAAAACTGACATCTCCTTATTCCCTCTAATAGCATGTAGATAAAATTATGGTGATGATCTAATTTATTAATTGTTTTTGAGGGTAAGAAAATGTGCTCGTCTGAAGAGGAAGGCTCCAACATCACGATCAGCAATTCCTTTTAAAAAGATAAACCTTGATGCTGCTGAAGCACACCTGAGTTAATCTGTAATACCGGAATCTTATCTGAGAATGGTCCACAAGAAAATGTACATGTAGGCAATACATTGACAGATTCTCCTGCATCTGATGATGTGCCCAAGGTATTGTAGGCCACTATAACCATAGCAGTATTACAGTTTGAAATGGCTAAGATTGATAAATGCAGGGTTCGTACTCGCCATGGAGATGTTGGAGGGTCATGGAATTTGAAATTTGAAATTCCAGGCCCGGAAAGTCATGGAAACCAGCATTTTTCTTGTAGGTAATGGAATTCGTTCATTTTTGTCATGAAAAGTGATGCAATTTCAAACACAGAATATGTATGTAAATGGATAATGAGTCTAAGTATCATACTATGAAATCATAATAGACAGCCACTCATTATTTTGATAATTTTAACTAGAATTCTTACCTTTAATTCAAATTAGTTTCACAATTCTCAACATAATATTTCTTAGGGAATGAAAGGGTTAATTACTCAGGCCACAAAAGGCTGGTGTGAGTAAGAGGTTGTTTGTTTGTATAGCTGACCAATCTCCAGAGGCTGAGAACTTAGAATCACCAAATTTGCCAAATCGATTCATATTGTAGACGGCTAGGGCAAACAAAACGAATTTTCTATCAAATATCTAGGTCATGTGGTCACTAAGGGCATCCACAAATACACATTTTTTGCTATAAACCTTGAACACAGGTAGAAGGAATCACCAAACTTGGCACATCCATTCATATTATAGGTGGCTAAGAGTTCCATGAGTTTCAGGCCAAAGCATCAAATATCTACTTCATGGGTGTCACAAAGTGCATTGTAAACACATCACAATTTAGAAGTGAGGCAACAATACGTAGCATCTCTCTCCAGTGCATTTTAGTTAATTATTTAGCACTTTAATGGTCAATGTTTTCTCACATAAATGTCCATTTGCAAGTGAAAATAAGAATAATGTAGAAAACATAACACTGGAATAACTGGCTCGTTAATAGAGCTGACAATAACAGTGGTAAGTTTTCTCAAATATTCTCTTGGTCTGTTCAAACCCAGTACAGAAGCCGTTTCTGGCTGGCATGACTATTAACTGGTTAAATTGTTGAGAGACTAAATATAATGGTTCTTGTCTCTGGCAAAAATATGTCAAAAGTCTTTTCCTTAACCATGCACGTGCGCCTGCACACACACACACGCACGCACGCACGCACGCACGCACGCACGCACGCACGCACGCACGCACACACGCGCGCATATCCAAATGTGGCATGGAGGGGCGGGATATTTAATACAAGTTTGTTGCGCTTGGCACGACTGTCTAGCTGATGAATTTATGCAGGCTACATTTTCCATTTAGTTAAACTCTGGATCTGCTGAATAATCTGACTGAAAGTTGTCGGTGTCTAAGCAGATTCAGATTTATTTCCCATTGAAAGTATTGTCTGGTCGCTTACAACAGTCCCTTAGTTAATATCAAATGTGTGTTGTAGCATAAAAATGGTAATTAATTAAGACATGCATGTCTTAAATAACCAAATATTTTGCATAAAAGGTTTAGGTGGTACCTTTTGTAGACTAACTATATTCACAGATTTTTGTTAAAATAAATAAAGTTAATCTACGAAACGTAGCACCTCGAATCTTTTTCATCTTATCAAGACTAACATGCCTACTCTCCCGAGTACTCTTGAATAGATCTACCTGTATGTCTAAACACATCTTTTTTTAAGTTTAGCTTACATACATTGACACCACAACTGGTTCAGTGAGCTGCCGGTGTGCCAGCAAAGTACAACGTCATGATACTGCATCATAGGCTGTGTACAATAAGTATGCTCTCCAGTCGAAAGTTGAAACTATGATTCTCCAGAATGAAGTCAGCGTGCTGCGTTCCACATCACCAATAACAGAATTAGGTGATACATTACTCTTATGTATTGATGATATAAAAAGTGGTAATAAGTCTAACAAGGAGAAACACGTGTCAGAACAATTCTAACAAGGAGAAACACGTGTCAGAACAATTCTAACAAGGAGCAACACGTGTCAGAACAATTCTAACAAGGAGAAACACGTATCAGAACAATTCTACCAAGGAGAAACGCGTATCAGAGCAATTCTACCAAGGAGAAACGCGTGTCAGAACGATTCTAACAAGGAGAAACACGTGTCAGAACGATTCTAACAAGGAGAAACACGTGTCAGAACAATTCTACCAAGGAGAAACACGTGTCAGAACGATTCTAACAAGCAGAAACACGTGTCAGAACAATTCTACCAAGGAGAAACACGTGTCAGCAAACAAGAATAAACCTATTTATTTTAGTCAGACTTCGCCGTGGATATTGTTTCAATTAAATGAGCTTCTTTTTAAGTTGTGAGATAGCTGGATTCTTCTGATATTTACACCATGGTTGCAGGTTAGGAAATATTATAGGTTCGCTGTTCAGAGCGTAGAAGTCATTCAAAGCATAACTGTAGAGGGAAGAAGCATCAGAAACTCTAAACAGGTTGATATATTTAGTTAACTAATAAGATGGAAACTTGTCGCTGCACTAAAAGTGAATTAGATTTGTTTACTGTGAAACTTGTAATGACTGTCTAACTCTGGGTGAAGTCTGAGGTTTTTCGTCTGTGGAAGTGGTGACGAATACATAGATTTAGCTCAAAGTTACACCTACGTTAGGGCTAGCGTTGTACGGGTGGTTGCGGGTGCGGAAACTACTTTAATAACGATCAGCGATGTTGCACCGGTTAACCTATGGGCTGGCTCTATGTTTTCTCAAGTAGATGCTTTTTTTAAATTGGAAATAACGTCTCTGATGCTAACGACACATACACTTTTCGCAGTTATTTTGAAAGCTTATTTAATTATTCAGCAGAGCGTAGATCAACTCAATTAACGGTTGCATTATGGTTTAAGCATACAGCTGGACATATGGATAATAAGACTGTTAATAATGCATGTTATACCCGTAGAAAGCTTAATGTTTCCCTAAGTAACCCTGTGAAAATGGTCGGTAGAATTCATTCCGACATTTTTCTTCAAGAAAAATATTTAATCAACAGGGTTTCCTTAAAGCTACGTTTTATACCGAGTAAGCCAGATTTTAACCTAATTCGTGGCGATGCCCATTACTAAAGACCCCCGCTCAATACCCTATTTAAAAAAGGTTATTGTCAAAGCATTCACCATACCCGCAGGGACTAGCAGTGTGAAAAGGGGCAATATTTTTCTCGGTAACCTACCGAGTAGCGTTATATTCGGTATAGTTAGTAATAAAGCGTATAACGGAGATTTCGATACAAACCAGTATAATTTTCAGCACTGCGATTCTAACCATATTTCGTGCTATATGGATAACGAGCAAGTGTCTGGAGACCCTCTTACACTGAATTTCACAGCTGCTGGTTATAATTTTACAGACTCATTCTTGAAGCTGTTTAATGGAACTGGTACATTATTCTGAGACAAATGCATAGGGATTAACATCGATGACTATAAGGCAGGTTACAGGTTTTATGCCCTTGACTACACTCCAGACCTCGCTACTGGTGATCATGTCTAACTTACGAGGCAAGCAAGCCTACGCATCCAACTAAAATTTAAAACAGCATTACCTGACACTACGAACGTAATATGTTATGCAGAATTTAATAACATTATAAGTATTGACAGTGATCGTAACGTTACCACGGACTACTAACGAACCCTCCTCCGCAGACGCAACCACCACACACCCCAACACACGCACACACACGCACGCACGCACACACAAACGCGCACACGACCACATGCATGTATGCTCGTGTGCACTCATCACTTTTTTGTTGTTAAAAACTTCTTTATTTACAAAGTGTTTGTACAATAAAAACAAGCAGATAGCTTGTACAATACAATTTGACAATGACATTCACTGTGTATAATAATTTATTTTAAACATAGATCAAATCAATTATGCAATCAGCCAGCTTAACTGACTGAACAACAATTTTACTAATGTAAATTAAAGAATGTTCACATCTCATTTTCCCAGGCGTGAAAAGGAACAATGCGTAATAATTTAGTATACAGTAATAAAAAGAGACCATTTGTATATGCTAAGTTGTGTACATTACTGCATACCAGCCGTAAAGTTATTTGGAATGAAAATATCAATTTTTAGTTGGTTTTATTGGCCGCTTACACCTAGATGTATTTGAGCCATGACTCTATCTTGAGGTGCTTCCCCGAGGGGTTGCTAAATGAAAGTAAAAGTGAAAAAAGTAAAAAAAAATGTGATGTTGCTAGTGGTGTATGCGGTGACTGTTGCTGCCTAATGAATTGTTGCTGGCGGGTGTAAGTGTTGGATGCAGTGTAAGAGTGGGCGGGAGGGGGGTCACTTTATTTCAATTAGGGGTAGGATGGGGACTCAGGGGCTTCCATAATGGGGGTCAGAGATTAAGTTTGCATCCTCATCAAATCAGGGGAAAAAATCAATTCCGCCACCACCACCATGCCCCCCCCCCCCAGGCCTCCCACAAAAAACACTAAAAACCGTGACCCCTGCAAACACGGGTGTTGGAACTAAACATCCAGCCACACCACCAGTGCCCCACCCCCGCATTATTAGCCAATTTATTAGAAATATTGTCTGAAATGACCTCTCAGAGTCAAATTATCAGAACTTTCCCAGGGGGGGGGCGGAATCCCAGGACCACCCAATTTTTCAGAGTATTAACCCAGGGACGCACCACCATACACCCCCACCCACCCACCCCCACTGCAGCCTAAATGCTCTCTCCAGGGTTGAAGTTTTTCAAAATTTTCTGATCTCACCCCCCCCCCCAAATTGGATGGTATGGTGAGTGTGCATCCATGCCATATGAGGGTGGGTGGTGGGGTGGGTGGGTGGTCACCCTTGATAGGGGGTGGAGGGCAGTCTGTATAATTAAATATATGAAATGAACTCAGGTGAGAATTATGAAATAAAATATTAAGAGATGAAAATCATAGTCAAGGATATCAAATAAAATTAATTAAATTTAGATAATTTCCATGTGATTAAATAAACAAGAAACAGGAAAACTAGAGAACAGAAAATCTAGTGTTTGTAAAAGAAGTATCCTGGGCAAAAACTTAGAATTAAAACCTGTTGCTATTTAAAATTATAGGCTGCTTGCTAATGGTCAGTCCCCTAGAACTGCCAGGGGGGGGGGGGCGGGGCACCCATAATCTAGGTAGAGAGGAGGGCAGTCTATATGAAAATATCTGGAAAATGAAATTAGATAATTTCCGTGTTAACTGCTTTCCTTTAGACGAAACTTCCTTCTAAATCCTGTTGCTGCTGGGATGAGGGGAACAATACATAGTATTCATGTATTTTTCAATTGAACTCAGATTTATCAGACTTGGTATTCATAGCAATATTTGAATGATTTTTAACTCAGTGCTAACGTGTATAAAGGTTCAGCCAGACGCTAATAGCATAAACTTACACAATTCTCGACCGCTCCAACTTAAACTATAATTGGACTTTTAAAATAAGAAACAGAACAAATAATCCAGGGATACCTTTGAGAACAACATTTTTACGCCTCGAGGAATTACCTCCCTTAACTTTGAGCATTTCATTATTATTATGTTAACTACTAGAGATCTCGAATATATTTGCTTAGGAAATTGGAGATTTGGTCGGATGTTCCTAGATGTTTTCGCTAAAGACAGTATACCTAATCACATCAGAAGATCTGCATGCCTCATCATTAATACAGATCCTGATAACCTTCCAGGCCTCATTGGATCACGTTATATTTCCCGAAACACAACAAATCTGAATATTTTGACCCATTCGGGAATGCACCATGGCCCAAACTAACGGTCAAAACCGGGCCATTATGTAACCTGCATATATATATATATATATATATATATATATATATATATAATGGCGTTACTGTACACCCCCTATTATCGATTCCTTGCGGAGAGTTTTGCATATATTATCTGTACCATAGGATTCATGGACTGACAATGATTTAAATTACAGAGTCATTGTTCGATTTAACAAAAAATGATAGAATCGTCCAAAGCTTAAGCCCATAAAGTATTAGATTATATGCTTATAGCGTTTCAACGTGGAATATTGCAATAAAAAACACTGTTTAGGTTTAGTCTTATATATAATCCTTAATAGTTGTAATATGAGCAAAATTTGATTGAGAAAACAACAAATTCAATAATTATAGGTTATAACTATGTCAATAATTTTAGGTTATAATTATATTATTTGCGCAGCTTATAAACAGCGCATAGTACATCATTTAGACATTCAGTCTTACAGGCTGTGTATAACTCATATACATTCCAATAAAAATTTGTATCAGTAGAAAATGCATGAAAGTAATCAATTTTAGGTCTACATTATAATGCGTTTAAGTAATGTAATTCTACATTGTCAATAGATCTTAAGAAATAATCGATACCCATACACTGGTGTTCGCGCTGAGATGGTTTGGCATGTTGACAACTGTAACATTCACTAATTGCTAGTCTATGGATCGCTAAATTCAAAAAGTTTGCGAAAATAGCCGTGGCGTTGTCTCTGGTAGATCGGGGAACGTTTTTGGAGTCAAAACTCAGATATCATGGGTATACTGTGTAGCATCCAGTCATAGATATAATAAATATTGAACAAACCGTTTAAACAAAATCAAAATGTTTAGGCTTAACAGATCAGATTTTTAAACTGCTTTTATACGATTTTGCCTAGTGATTAACATTTGTCACATGTCATTGCGCTAATTACCCATAAGCTCGATTCACTGGATGACAGGAGTCAGAAAACAAGCAACCGATCAATAATCGTTACGCAATACATGAACCCTTGCATGTTTGGCATGGCTCCAAGAGATTGTCGATTAATTATGCTCATTAACAGCTGTCAATCACTACGCTAATTATCATTAAGCTCACCTCACTAGATGCCAGGAGACATGTGATTTAACGAGGGGGCTCGTGATTGAATGAGTTCACACAGTCAGGAAAAGACGAGTCCAGACATGTAACCTGTCAATCATCCTTAATTACCCTCATTAAACCTTGTCAATCAGCATTACGCTAATTACCCTTAAGCTCACCTCATTGGATGACAGGAGGCATGCGATTTAATGATGGAGATGGGCTTATGGACACCCCCTACATCTAACATCCAGTCAAAACCGATGGGGAGATAGGGCCGCTTCAAAGGAAACCGACACAAAGGATTTTCACACCTGGATGTGAAAATCATTTCTGTAAATAGGTGTGAAATCCTTTGTGTCGGCATTTGCGGCATTTCCTTTGAAGCGGCCCTATTGCCCCACCTCTACTGAGTTGCATTGGGTCAACAATCATGTTTGATAACTGGTGTTTTCCCCAATAGATGGATTCGTTGTGGTGTAGCCCTGTCTTGATAAGGACTTTCTCCAAACAAAACAAGGAAATGAATTACACATTGACAGCACAAACTGATAACTGATTTGTAGTGCCAGTGATTAGATGAAAACTGGCATATTTTTTATACAAAAAAATGTTCTGCCAGAAAACAGATAGGTTACAAAGTTTGTCCTTAGTTATAATGTAATTGTCTTAGTGATGGTAATTTGAAGTGAACTTTCGATGTAGAATACTGCGTTGCTATGACAACGTAATTCCAAACAATACGATGTTTGAAAGAAAACTGGAAATTAAATATTTAGATGTTTTAGATTAAATAGGTATTAATTAGATTGTTAAAATGATATGTGGCTGCGCCAGGATCTACATAATGCTCTTTTTCCTCAAAGAAGAGCATCTAAGTGTCAATGATTATGGAGGCGGTGGCATCTGTGCACATTCCCCACCAAACACCTAAACATATTCAAATATGATTTCAACTGAAATTCCATCCAAGTATTCAGGGAGGCACACGCTTAGGACATACACATTTGTCCAGAGGTGGACCGCTGTTCATTTCCTACTCCATCACATATACATATTCTCGTAAGCTTTTTAACGGAGGGCATCTAGATTTCAAAAGACGTAAAGATTGGTCGGAGGTTGACAATTCTTCATGGCCAACTTCCCGAATGCACACTTGTTCTCTGCACATTGCCGTATACAATTTTTGTATTCCACCTGTGATTGTGCTGTATTATCCATGTGATGACTCAGATTTGACGCTTGCGTATTGTGTCGCTAAGGCTACATTCAGCTAAAGATAATTTGTTCCAGTGGAGCTCGCACACGTGGCACCTCACTCAATGTCTGCCTCAGTGAAGCTCGTACATGCATGTGACACATCACTCAGTTTCTGCATCAGTGAAGCTCGCACACGTGCCACCTCACTGAGGGTTTGCCTCGATGAACCTCGCACACGTGGCACCTCGCTCAGTGTCTGCATCAGTGTAGCTGGCACAAGTGGCACCTCACTCAGTGTCTACTTCAGTGAAGCTGGTACATGTGACACAGAACTCAGTGTCTGCCTCAGTGTAGCTCGCACACGTGGCACCTCACTCAGTGTCTGCCTCAGTGAAGCTCGCACATGTGATTCCACTCAGTGCCTGCATCAGTGAATCTCACACACGTGATATTCCACTCAGTGTCTGCCTCGGTGAAGCTCGCACATGTGGCACATCTCTCAGCTTATTCAAGTGAACCTTGCATACGTAGCACCTCACTCAGCGTTTTTCACTGAGCCTCGCATACCAGTTTTTCAAAGTACACCTCGCATTCTCACATCAGTTAACGTGTTTAAAATAGCACAATGTATATCATTTCCTGGACATATGCTGCTCGCTATCCTGTTCATGCCATATAGTAAGATCTCACTGATGTCTAAAGGCCGAAATACGGTGATAGGCATTATCTAATCTCTAGGAAATTTGCGAATTCTCTATGGCATCACATTTATTGTAATAACATAATATGGTCGATCGTGACAGGTGACGTTACCATAGGCGTAACAACAACTCTGTGGTGGTGTGGGTGGGGGAGGAGCAAGGGAGACGATAGCACAACACTAGATTTTGCCTCTCCCATAGTGTATCCCCATAGTGCCCCGTATGTTTTGGCCACACCCATACTTCTGCCCAACCCCCAGGTTCAAGTACTTTCCCACACCCCTCGTTGCTCACGGTCTTGGGACTTGCATCGGTACCATTAGCGTGATTCGTGTACGTAGCTTCCAGTGTAATTAGGCAGTACAGACATCCTAATTGTAGCGTATTAATGCGCTAACGCCACCAACACGCTGTGGTATGGATCGATTCCTAATGAGCGGAGTTTTCAACCGTTTTCATGCAGCATTGTAGAAATATTCTGCAATGTATGCTTTGACAAGATTCGACATTGTTAGCGGACAGTCAGTGAGATTAAAAGGAACATTTATTAGCCTGACCCATTCCCTTTTCAAATAGCTATGGTGTTCGGTCAAAAAGCATCCAGTTTAGGAGTAATCAATGTCGGATGAGATTCCAGTTACGCGTGCAAACGTAATCACTCATTTCCTATCCGGGCATAAAACCAACTCCTGTATGTGTTTATCACATTGTATCACATGTTGCAACTCAGTTGATGCTAAATATCATGTGATTATTGGATGGAGCAATAATGCATACAGGATAGCCATCTAGGACGAAGGCCTAGAATATAGAATCATTGGTGCAAAGTTAATTCAATTTAGCATCAAACCATAACATGTTTTACTAATTCAGCTGCCTCCAAACCACCCACTTAAGTGGAGGTGGAGTCCTCCTCGAGGCAAACAGTAATTCGTGTTGAAGCTACTTGTTTGTGCATCAGAATGCTAATAATACAACGCACATCATGTCGTTACCATGGTAACATAAAATGAAATACATTTTTGAAAAGGTTAACGCAGTTAAATAGGATTGGTGTCATTGGAACAGATCCGATCTACAAAACACTAGGGGTACAGTAGAATTTGAATATACTCAGAGCGAGAGTGATTGATAGGAGTCAGAGAGGGAGAGAGAGAGAGAGAGAGGGAGAGAGAGAGAGAGAGAGAGAGAGAGAGAGAGAGAGATAGATAGAGAGAGAGAGAGAGAGAGAGAGAGAGAGATAGAGAGACAGGTGGGCGGGCGGGCGGGCGGGCGGGCGGGCGGGCGGGCGGGCGGGCGGGCGGGCGGGCGGGCGGGCGGGCGGGCGGGCGGGCGGGCGGGCGTATGGGCGGGCGGATGGGCGGGCGGGCGGCGGGCGGGCGGACGGACGGACGGACGCACGGACGGACGGATGGATGGACGGACGGGCAGACAGACAGAGACAGACAGACAGACAGACAGACAGACAGACAGACAGACAGACAGACAGACAGACAGACAGACAGACAGACAGACAGACAGACAGACAGACAGACAGACAGACAGACAGACAGACAGACAGACAGACAGACAGACAGACAGACAGACAGACAGACAGACAGACAGACAGACAGACAGACAGACAGACAGACAGACAGACAGACAGACAGACAGACAGACAGACAGACAGACAGACAGACAGACAGACAGACAGACGGATTAATTCACTTTACCCCAACTAATCTCAAGGGGGGACCACTCTAAGTAAATCTAAACTTGCTCTCGATAGGACAAATTTAGGCAAAGAAATTTTTAATTAAATTCCTGTGCCAATGCGTTTTTTCAATGTAAAGACGGACGGACGGACGGACGGACGGACGGACGGACGGACGGACGGACGGAGAGAAAGACAGAGAGAAGGAGGAGGAGCGAAAAGTGAAAATAGCTAATAGGCGACACTATCACTGAGAATATTCGCAAAATCGAGTAAAAGGTCGTCGTGGTAGATCCGAGAGAGAGAGAGAGAGAGAGAGAGAGAGAGAGAGAGAGAGAGAGGAGCGAAAAGTGGAAATGGCTAATAGGCGGCACTGTCACTGAGAATATTCACAAAATCGAGTAAAGAGTCGTTGTAGTAGATCCGAAAATAATTCAAATAAGTCATA
>CM067368.1:92064233-92117892 GCA_034401795.1 Chaetoderma sp. LZ-2023a | reverse complement strand
CACGACACGACGATGTTATGAACCTCACACACGTGGCACCTCGCTCAGTGTCTGCCTCAGTGTAGCTGGCACAAGTGGCACCTCACTCAGTGTCTACTTCAGTGAAGCTGGTACATGTGACACAGAACTCAGTGTCTACCTCAGTGTAGCTCGCACACGTGGCACCTCACTCAGTGGCTGCCTCAGTGAAGCTCGCACATGTGATTCCACTCAGTGCCTGCATCAGTGAATCTCACACACGTGATATTCCACTCAGTGTCTGCCTCGGTGAAGCTCGCACATGTGGCACATCTCTCAGCTTATTCAAGTGAACCTTGCATACGTAGCACCTCACTCAGCGTTTTTCACTGAGCCTCGCATACCAGTTTTTCAAAGTACACCTCGCATTCTCACATCAGTTAACGTGTTTAAAATAGCACAATGTATATCATTTCCTGGACATATGCTGCTCGCTATCCTGTTCATGCCATATAGTAAGATCTCACTGATGTCTAAAGGCCGAAATACGGTGATAGGCATTATCTAATCTCTAGGAAATTTGCGAATTCTCTATGGCATCACATTTATTGTAATAACATAATATGGTCGATCGTGACAGGTGACGTTACCATAGGCGTAACAACAACTCTGTGGTGGTGTGGGTGGGGGAGGAGCAAGGGAGACGATAGCACAACACTAGATTTTGCCTCTCCCATAGTGTATCCCCATAGTGCCCCGTATGTTTTGGCCACACCCATACTTCTGCCCAACCCCCAGGTTCAAGTACTTTCCCACACCCCTCGTTGCTCACGGTCTTGGGACTTGCATCGGTACCATTAGCGTGATTCGTGTACGTAGCTTCCAGTGTAATTAGGCAGTACAGACATCCTAATTGTAGCGTATTAATGCGCTAACGCCACCAACACGCTGTGGTATGGATCGATTCCTAATGAGCGGAGTTTTCAACCGTTTTCATGCAGCATTGTAGAAATATTCTGCAATGTATGCTTTGACAAGATTCGACATTGTTAGCGGACAGTCAGTGAGATTAAAAGGAACATTTATTAGCCTGACCCATTCCCTTTTCAAATAGCTATGGTGTTCGGTCAAAAAGCATCCAGTTTAGGAGTAATCAATGTCGGATGAGATTCCAGTTACGCGTGCAAACGTAATCACTCATTTCCTATCCGGGCATAAAACCAACTCCTGTATGTGTTTATCACATTGTATCACATGTTGCAACTCAGTTGATGCTAAATATCATGTGATTATTGGATGGAGCAATAATGCATACAGGATAGCCATCTAGGACGAAGGCCTAGAATATAGAATCATTGGTGCAAAGTTAATTCAATTTAGCATCAAACCATAACATGTTTTACTAATTCAGCTGCCTCCAAACCACCCACTTAAGTGGAGGTGGAGTCCTCCTCGAGGCAAACAGTAATTCGTGTTGAAGCTACTTGTTTGTGCATCAGAATGCTAATAATACAACGCACATCATGTCGTTACCATGGTAACATAAAATGAAATACATTTTTGAAAAGGTTAACGCAGTTAAATAGGATTGGTGTCATTGGAACAGATCCGATCTACAAAACACTAGGGGTACAGTAGAATTTGAATATACTCAGAGCGAGAGTGATTGATAGGAGTCAGAGAGGGAGAGAGAGAGAGAGAGAGAGAGAGAGAGAGAGAGAGAGAGAGATACAGGTGGGCATGCGGGCGTATGGGCGGGCGGGCGGGCGGCGGGCGGGCGGGTGGATGGATGGACGGTCATAAGCCTTCACCAGTAAGAGTCGGAATTATCTTGGACGGATCCTAAGATTTACTGCTAGCCACGGAGGCGTGAAATGCTCGCCATGCAATTTGAACAAATAGCATCGTAAGCAAGTCCCCTGATACACGACCATGTTCCTGGATCGATATTGCTATGAAGAGGAGGCTGGTTTTAAGAAGCCCTTGTGTCGGAGCGGTGACAAAGCATGGCCATACTTTTTAAGCAGGGATCCAGCGTGCTCATCAGAAAGCGTAAAGCTGAGAGATATCTTATACCTTGTTAACAAGACTCTGTGACAGATATGTACGCAATATGCGCTCGGGCTTTGATGTGTATAAGCAAATTGTATCATATGTAAGACATGATAGTATTACCAATGGATAGAAACTGAACAGATAGCATTAACAGCGAGCTCCTTGCACGTGCATGTGATACCAACTCAGCAGCGTTACAAGCATCATGAACTCCGTTTTAAAACCCATCTCGCCGTCTTATATGTTCAAGAAACAACCCGCCATCTCTCTAACCCGAGGCCAATCATATCATTGATCACTGGTATGCTTTTAGCAAAATCCTGACTCGTGGTTTCAGAATAACTGGCAGATTTACAGTAAACTGGCAGGGTCTCCTTAAAACGTAGTTCCCGATATCGGTAGTTCTGGTAAAGCATTGGTATCTCTGCAAGAGAGTACTCGACATGTTACGGTCATTTGGTACCATCAAGAGACCACAGGTTCCTCACGTGATTCATCAAGTTAATGGAGGATTCCAGTTCATCCCCCAATCATATGACGTCACAATCAAATACGCTAAGTGTATGATGCCACCATAATAAATTACGTGATGAATGACGTAGCTAGGTTCGTCACAAATGCGTAATTGATGACGAACTAAGCGTTGTTGTACGAATTGTATGGTTTTACTATTTAAGCAGCAACATCACCCAATAAAATTACTTTCAAAATATTGAACAGCTTCCCGGTATAGTTTTCGGGGAATTGATAGTCAAGAAGTTTAGGGATAGATCGATTCCAGCATGGCAAATTGTGGGTGAACGTTAGCTAAAGATTGGCGAGGTATAGCTAAACCTGGATTCCTCCATTGTGATGGGCGTGAAGTGCGCCTGGTGAGATGCATACTTGATTCCTCCATTGTGATGCGGGTGAAGTACGCCTGGTGAGACGCATACTTGATTCATCCATTGTGATGCAGGTGAGGTACGCCTGGTGAGACGCATACATGATCCCTCCATTGCGATGCGGGTGGAATACGCCTGGTGGGATGCATACTTGATTCATCCATTGTGATGCGGGTGAAGTACGCCTGGTGAGACGCTTACTTGATTCATCCATTGTGATGTGCTTGAAGTACGCCTGGTGAGACGCATACTTGATTCATCCATTGTGATTCAGGTGAAGTACGCCTGGTGAGACGCATACTTGATTCATCCATTGTGATGCAGGTGAGGTACGCCTGGTGAGATGTATACATGATCCCTCCATTGCGATCCGGGTGAAGTACGCCTGCTGAGACGCATACTTGATTCATCCATTGTGATGCACTTTTTAGAATTTTAAATAACCAAGATTCAAACATCAAGCTAAAAGCTACTATTAGTGGAACATCAGTTGACTTTTTAGATGTCACAATCTATAAGGGTCCTCAATTTGACTCCTCTGGAAAATTAGAATATAAAGTATTCTTTAAGCCAACAGACTCACATCAGCTGCTTCACAAAAAATCATTTCATCCTCCACACACATTTAAAGGTCTGATCAAATCGCAAATCATATGATTTTTTCGAAACTCTAGCAACAGGCAAAATCTGAATAGTGCATGCTCTACTCTGTTTGATGCTTGGAAAGCACAAGGCTATTCAACCCGTTTTCTTCGAAAAATGAAAGCAGACACCATCAATGAGCTTGAACATCTAAAACCTCATAGTGGACCCGAGTTTGAACCTGTCCAAATTAAACACAATAAACCAATCATGTGTGATGGATCAGTTTCTAAATGCGACAAAAATAGATGCAAAGTAAACAACTATATTGTAAACCAACAAACATTCCTGAGCTTTCAAACTAAAAATGAATATCATATCCGAACTAATATGCATTGTGATTCTGAGAATGTAGTCTATTTGATCAATTGTGCCCTTTGCCAGAAACAGTATGTTGGTGAAACAAAAAATGCATTTAGAGTGCGTGCTAGACGCCACGTTTCTGATATTAACATCTCAACAGATACGCCAATTGCTCAACATTTCCAACTTCCTGATCATTCAGTTGAACATCATTTTGAAATCATGCCAATAGAACAGATTCCGACCTTCGATAGTGAGGAAGAAACGAGTTCGTTTCGCAAAATCCGAGAGGGCCATTGGATTAGAACACTCCAAACAAAAGCACCATTTGGAATAAATGTAGATTCGGGAATATCACAAAAGAACAAAATTATCCCATTTCAACTCATATACAATAGACGTAATGTTGAATTAGCGAAAACCATGAAAGACGAATATTCACAGTTGCAATCTAAATTAAAGGAACCGATCAAAGCACGACCAGTAATAGCTTACAATAGAAATCCAAACCTGAAAGATTTGCTAGTAAGATCAAAGTTAGACCTTATAGTTCCTGATAACAATGACAAGGTTTCATCCCTCCCTACCTATTCTTAAATAAATCTAATCCCAACCAAAATCAATGGTGGGGCAACATGAAATCATATCCGTAGGACGTCTTTTAATTATGTGTCTGCAAAAGTGTGCGTGCGTGCGTGCGTGTGTGTATGTGTGCGTGCGTGTGTTCGTTCGTTCGTTCGTTCGTTGTTCGTTCGTTCGTTCGTTCGTTCGTTCGTTCGTTCGTTCGTTCGTTCGTTCGTTCGTTCGTTCGTTCGTTCGTGCATGCGTTCGTTTGTTCGTGCGTCCGGGCGTTTGTTCGTATGTGTGTATGTGTGTGGGTGTGTGCTCGTACATCCGTACGTGTGTGCATCTATACTTGCGTGGGTGTATGTGTGCGCGTGTATGTGGCTGTGGGTGCATTAATTCGGGAGTACATTAGTGCCTTGGTGTGTGCGTGCATGCATTCGTGCGTCCGTTCGTGCATGCGTTCATGCATGCATTTTTGCGTGCATGCGTGCATGTATTACTGTGTGCATGTATTATTGCATGCATTCGTGCATTCGTTCAGATGTGCGCGTGCGTGCCTGCGTGCGTGCGTGTGTGCGTGCGTGCGTGCGTGCGTGCGTGCACGCGTTCATATGTGCGTTTATTCATTCATTAATTCATTCATTCATTCATTCGTTCTTCCATTCGTTCGTTCGTTCGTTCGTTCGTTCGTTCGTTCGTTCGTTCGTTCGTTCGTTAGTTCGTTCGTGCGGGCGTCCGTACGTGCGTGCACGCGTTCATATGTGCGTTTATTCATTCATTAATTCATTCATTCATTCATTCATTCATTCATTCATTCATTCATTCGTTCGTTCGTTCATCCACCTGTCTGTTCACCCATCCTGTCACCTGTCCTTGGCCTCTCTATTGGTTTACTGGTCTGTGCCTCCCAGACATCAATTGATTGTCTATGTGGATGGACTGATGGATGGATTACTGGGTGGGTGGCCGGGTGGGTGCATGGACTGTTTGGACATATATGTTTGTAACGGTACAAACCACCTCTCTTCCGCAACCCCCTGTCATATTTTATTCTTATTTTTTCAACAGCCACACCAACTCATTGCAAAGAAGCAATTAGCGCTTTGCCAATGACCTAAGTGAATAAATTAAAACAAAATTCGGAAATGAAATTGTAACTTTCACCCATTTGCCTATTCATTTGCCTATTCATTTGTTCAGTCGTCTAGTCACCCACCGGGTGTCTGTCTATCAGTTTACAAATCTGTTCTCCCCTTAATCAAGTATTTGTTTAGGTGGATGGCAGGATGGACTGATGGATGGATTAATATGCTGGTGTCTGGGCGGGTGAATGAGTGCATGGGTTGTTGGACATATAAGCTTACAAAGCTCAAACAACCTGTGACTTACAACCACCTCTCTTTAGAAGGAATCTCACTAGACCTACAACATTCAGTCAATCCACAATGGATCATCCTATGTCAGAAAGACCTGCTCAAAACTATTTGTTTATTCCTATTTTCGAACACATGGCAACGCCAACTTATTACAAAGAAGTAATCAATGCTTTGTAATGACTGAGTGAACCGATTTGCCCAGATCAAAAAACTGTATAACTCCTAATTGTCAAAATTTGTTCCTATTTTCGAACACACGGCAACGCCAACTTATTACAAAGAAGTAATCAACGCTTTGTAATGACTGAGTGAACCGATTCGCCAAGATCAAATAACTGTATAACTTGTCAGAATTTGTTTTAATAATCTTTATTCAGGAAACCTGTCCCTTGCAGTACTCAAACAACAAGTAAATTACTCTCCGCCGCCATGATTAAACATATCTCGGCAGCATTTGATCGAATGACTGACCAAATAGCCCTCATTGTTATTCTCACACCTTAATCGCCTGAAACGAACCGGCGTACTAACCCATGCTACAGTTAGATAAGCTCGATATAATTAAGCAATCACGCCTTTTGTATTAGCTGTTTGACTTCAGAAGCGACAAAGGCGCACATTGATCTAAAGCAGGTCTTCGGGTTTGGTTTGATCTTTTGTGGAGAGACTGAATTAATAGTTAATCAGTAGTCACCATTGCAGTAATTCTCCTATAAATATGTAAGAATTATCAGTTGCCATTAGACCAGTTTTTTCGCTGCATGACGAAGACCATTACGTCGAAAGCGCTCCAGGAACTGACAGTGTAAGCTTTAATTTTATATATATATATAATAATCTTGTATTAATTGTTCTTATTTTTCAGTTTCTAAATTGTTTCAACACATATCGCTCTAGTTAATATTTGGTAGTTAACTTTTTTTAATCTTTCTGACTAAATTTGACAAAAATCTATAGAAATTTGATTACGTTCTAAAAATGGCCAAGAATTTCAACGGCCCAGTGGGTAAAGGACGCAAATCTGGCAACCCAGCGTCCAACCTTTCATCAACCAAAAGTGCTCCTAACCAGTCTGTTCAGGCCTTTCAGAGACTGGTTAAGATGTACTTCCATGTATTGCAATGCTTGCATCACTATGGTCTTTTACGAGAGCATTTGGCATCAGACTCTCTCCCAAAATCTCTCAGCATGAAAATGGAGGAGATGAACTCGTTTTTCTGCCCTGCCTTACGAGATGACGAATTTTTTTAATCGACCAGCATGATAAACCAAATTTGGGCTCATAGCTGCTTAGAAAATTTAATCAACCATTATCGAAGCAAATTGGATAAATTAAAGGCAGAGGTAAAAGTGGCCGAATCTAATGTAATTCTTGATCTACACAGAGCCAAAGGCATAGCATTGAAATGGGGTAGGCAAAATTTTGGAAATAAATTGGCCACAACGACAATCACAAATTTTTGGAAATCTTTGGCAGAAATAGCTAGTGATGAGCAAAATAGAGTGATGTCAGTACCAACACCAGCGGCCACACCAAGTACAGGTTCGGGTTCACATTCAACAGTGACTAACAAACGACAACGGTCACCAACCACCTTCACACCCTCGCCTACCACTTCCAAGCGGACGAATCTGTATACATCACCAACACCAGCACCTGGTGTTGATGATGTAACTGAGTCATGGCCGGCTCTCCCAAAGACAAATTCTCCTCCTGTGCGCCGTTGTCGGGTTGTTACTCACTGTTCCCCCAATCTACCACCTGGCAACTCTTCCTCATCTCTTCCACTATCTTCTCCTCGCCACCTTCTGACTCGATCTTCTCCTCTTCCTCCTTCTCCTCTCTCAATCCCGCCTCCTCCTCTTCCACCTCAAACTTCTTCTCTTCATGCATCTCCTTTCTCAATCCCGCCTCCTGCTCTTCCTCCTACTCTTCATCTCTCTTCTCCTCACACACCTTCTTCTGCTCCTCTTCCTCTGTCTCCGCCTCCTCTCCCTCCTATGGAGAATAATAGTAACCTGTCCGATAGGAAGTTTGCTAAGTACCGTCATCAATCGCATAGCAAGGGCCTGTGGAGGATCCCCAGAATCACCAAGAAGATTCTGATGATAGGGTCCTCTAATCTAGCCCGAATTGATTTAGACGTCCATCCTGACATCCAGGTTGAGTGCTATCCTGGTGCCGCATTATCACATTTCAGAACAATGGCTATGCGACACCAGGATGGCCCCAGCCCGGAGAAGATCATCTTGAATATTGGCATCAACTCCAAAAATGAGCATCCAACCAAAGCCTCAAGCCATTTACGGTTCATGGCTCGTGAATTTAAAAACACCTTCCCTAATGCGGAGTTGCACTTTGCTGAGATTAACTTCTCTGATAGCTTGTCAGACAGGCAAAGGTACTGTCTCAAGCGTATCAACGAATCAGCAAGATCCAACTGCCACGTTGATAAGGTCATCCCCAAAATTTCTGATGCCAATTTTCATGTTGAGAAGGATAGAATCCATTGGACGAAAGAAACAGCTAATTGTATTTATAACCATTGGTTGACGGGACTTGGTTTAAACTAAATGTGGGTCAAGGCGATAGCTCCCCTAACATAGGATTAGGAACAAACCTTGTCAATTTAGCAGCTGACTATGATCTCTCACCATCTGAAAAATCAATTCTCGATCGTGGTCTTACTTTTGTACCAACTCCAAAACCAAAAACAGGATTAGATTTGCTTTTAGACACAGGTCTTATTGAAGAAGCTAATTTTGGTCATTCAGTAAAAATAGCCCATCATTTTCGAAATTTAAATGGAGAGTCAAAACCATTCACTGGAAAATCCGGTTGGGACCCTCCAGATAGGCTAGTTGATGACAATATTAAAGCAACCATAAAAACGGTTGCTGGTATAGCCAGATCATTGCCAGTTAAAAACAATAAGCAAAACCTTTCATTTCTCGAACGACAGGCTATCAACAAATTACGTAGAAATCAAAATATTATTATAAAACCAGCCGATAAAGGTTCAGCAACTGTGATTATGTCTAGAGAAAACTACATCCACGAGGCCGAAAGGCAGTTAACTAACACCAGGCATTACAGAAAACTTGATAATTTAATTTGGCCTCAAAACCGACAAAATTTCATTGAAATACTTAATTCATTGCATACAGATAAGTACATCGATAAGAAACAGCTAAAGTATCTGCTAGGTGAGAATAATCCACAAAATCGGACATTTCATTACTTGCCTAAAATCCATAAACCTATCAGCAACTGGTTAGATCCATTGACACCACCTGGACGACCCATCATTTCAGACTGTGGCAGTGAGTCTTATGGCATTTCAGAATATATTGATTACTATTTAAAGCCCATTGCTAATAGACACAAGAGCTTTCTCAAGAACACAGAACACTTTCTTTCAAAGTTATCCAAATTGTCAGTTCCGAAAGATGCATATTTAGTCACATTAGACATAGATGCTATGTATACCAATATAGATATTGATGCTGGAGTCAATGCTATTAAGAATTCTTTTGTCAAATTTCCTGATCCAGATCCACCAGATACGGAAATTCTAAAATTATTAGAGCTAAGTCTTAAAGGAAACGATTTCCAATTTAATGGTGAAAATTACCTTCAAATCTGTGGATGCGCAATGGGTAAACGATTCAGCCCAAATTTTGCCACGATTTATGTTGCGGAGTGGGAAGAGGAGGCATTGAACAAATCAACCAAAAGGCCTCTTCTTTACCTCAGATATCTAGATGACATCTTCATAGATTGGCAACATTCAGAAGAAGACTTTTGGGAATTTTTTCGCATTTTAAATAACCAAGATTCAAACATCAAGCTAAAAGCTACTATTAGTGGAACATCGGTTGACTTTTTAGATGTCACGATCTATAAGGGTCCTCAATTTGATTCCTCTGGAAAATTAGAACATAAAGTATTCTTTAAGCCAACAGACTCACATCAGCTGCTTCACAAAAAATCATTTCATCCTCCACACACATTTAAAGGTTTGATCAAATCGCAAATTATAAGATTTTTTCGAAACTCTGGCAACAGGCAAAATCTGAATAGTGCATGCTCTACTCTGTTTGATGCTTTGAAAGCACGAGGCTATTCAGCCCGTTTTCTTCGAAAAATTAAAGCAGACACCATCAATGAGCTTGAAAATCTAAAACCTCATGGCGGACCCGAGTTTGAACCTGTCCAAATTAAACACAATAAACCAATCATGTGTGATGGATCAGTTTCTAAATGCGACAAAAATAGATGCAAAGTAAACAACTATATTGTAAACCAACAAACATTCCTGAGCTTTCAAACTAAAAATGAATATCATATCCGAACTAATATGCATTGTGATTCTGAGAATGTAGTCTATTTGATCAATTGTGCCCTTTGCCAGAAACAGTATGTTGGTGAAACAAAAAATGCATTTAGCGTGCGTGCTAGACGCCACGTTTCTGATATTAACACCTCAGCAGATACGCCAATTGCTCAACATTTCCAACTTCCTGATCATTCAGTTGAACATCATTTTGAAATCATGCCAATAGAACAGATTCCGACCTTCGATAGTGAGGAAGAAACGAGTTCGTTTCGCAAAATCCGAGAGGGCCATTGGATTAGAACACTCCAAACAAAAGCACCATTTGGAATAAATGTAGATTCGGGAATATTACAAAAGAACAAAATTCTCCCATTTCAACTCATATACAATAGACGTAATGTTGAATTAGCGAAAACCATGAAAGACGAATATTCACAGTTGCAATCTAAATTAAAGGAACCGATCAAAGCACGACCAGTAATAGCTTACAATAGAAATCCAAACCTGAAAGATTTGCTAGTAAGATCAAAGTTAGACCTTATAGTTCCTGATAACAATGACAAGGTTTCATCCCTCCCTACCTATTCTTAAATAAATCTAATCCCAACCAAAATCAATGGTGGGGCAACATGAAATCATATCCGTAGGACATCTTTTAATTATGTGTCTGCAAAAGTGTGTGTGTGTGTGTGTGTGTTCGTTCGTTCGTTCGTTCGTTCGTTCGTTCGTTCGTTCGTTCGTTCGTTCGTTCGTTCGTTCGTTCGTGCATGCGTTCGTTTGTTCGTGCGTCCGGGCGTTTGTTCGTATGTGTGTATGTGTGTGGGTGTGTGCTCGTACATCCGTACGTGTGTGCATCTATACTTGCGTGGGTGTATGTGTGCGTGTGTATGTGGCTGTGGGTGCATTAATTCGTGAGTGCCTTGGTGTGTGCGTGCATGCATTCGTGCGTCCGTTCGTGCTTGCGTTCATGCATGCATTTTTGCGTGCATTCGTGCATGTATTACTGTGTGCATGTATTATTGCATGCATTCGTGCATTCGTTCAGATATGTGCGTGCGTGCGTGCGTGCGTGCGTGCGTGCGTGCGTGCGTGCGTGCGTGCGTGCGTGCGTGCGTGCGTGCGTGCGTGCGTGCGTGCGTGCGTGCGTGCGTGCGTGCGTGCGTGCGTATGTGTATGTGTATGTGTATGTGTGTGCATTCGTGTGTGTGATTTCTCTATAATGTAGGATCAATCCCAGCCTTTACCTGTTAAAGCGACCTACTGATTAATTCACTTTACCCCAACTAATCTCAAGGGGGGACCACTCTAAGTAAATCTAAACTTGGTCTCGATAGGACAAATTTAGGTAAAGAAATTTGTAATTAAATTCCTTTGCCAATGCGTTTTTTTCAATGTCAAGACGGACGGACGGACAGACAGATAGACAGATAGACAGACAGACAGAGAGTCAGACAGATAGACAGACAGAGAGAGAGAAGGAGGAGGAGCGAAAAGTGAAAATAGCTAATAGGCGACACTGTCACTGAGAATATTCACAAAATCGAGTAAATGGTCGTCGTGGTAGATCCGAGAGAGAGAGAGAGAGAGAGAGAGAGAGAGAGAGAGAGAGAGAGAGAGGAGCGAAAAGTGGATAATAGCTAATAGGCGGCACTATCACTGAGAATATTCACAAAATCGAGTAAATAGTCGTTGTAGTAGATCCGAAAATAATTCAAATAAGTCATAAGCCTTCACCAGTAAGAGTCGGAATTATCTTGGGCGAATCCTAAGATTTACTGCTAGGCACGGAGGTGTGAAATGTTCGCTATGCAATCGGAACAAATAGCATCGTAAGCAAGTCCCCTGATACACGACCATGTTCCTGGATCGATATTGCTATGAAGAGGAGGCTGGTTTTAAGAAGCCCTTGTGTCGGAGCGGTGACAAAGCATGGCCATACGTTTTAAGCAGGGATCCAGCGTGCTCATCAGAAAGCGTAAAGCTGAGAGATATCTTATACCTTGTTAACAAGACTCTGTGACAGATATGTACGCAATATGCGCTCGGGCTCTGATGTGTATAAGCAAATGGTATCATTTGTAAGACATGATAGTATTACCAATGGATAGAAACTGAACAGATAGCATTAACAGCGAGCTCCTTGCATGTGCATGTGATACCAACTCAGCACGCGTTACAAGCATCATGAACTCCGTTTTAATACCCGTCTCGCCGTCTTATATGTTCAAGAAACAACCCGCCATCTCTCTAACCCGAGACCAATCATATCATTGATCACTGGTATGCTTTTAGCAAAATCCCGACTCGTGGTTTCAGAATAATTGGCAGATTTACAGTAAACTGGCATGGTCTCCTTAAAACGTAGTTCCCGATATCGGTAGTTCTGTTAAAGCATAGGTATCTCTGCAAGAGAGTAATCGACATGTTACGTGCATTTGGTACCATCAAGAGACCACAGGTTCCTCACGTGCTTCATCAAGTTAATGGAGGATTCCATTTCATCCCTCAATCATATGACGTCACAATCAAATACGCTAAGTGTATGATGCCACCATAATAAATTACGTGATGAATGACGTAGCTAAGTTCGTCACAAATGCGTAATTGATGACGAACTAAGCGTTGTTGTACGAATTGTCTGGTTTTACTATTCAAGCAGCAACATCACCCAATAAAATTACTTTCAAAATATTGAACAGCTTCCCAGTATAGTTTTCGGGGAATTGATAGTCAAGGAGTTTAGGGATAGATCGATTCCAGCATGGCAAATTGTGGGTTAACGTTAGCTAAAGTTTGGCGAGGTATAGCTAAACCTGGTTTCGCCCATTGTGATGGGCGTGAAGTACGCCTGGTGAGATGCATACTTGATTCCTCCATTGTGATGCGGGTGAAGTTTGCTTGGTGAGACACATATTTGATTCATCCATTGTGATGAGCGTGAAATACGCGTGGTCGGACGCATACATGATCCCTCCATTGTGATGCAGGTGAAGTATGCCTGGTGAGATGCATACTTGATTCATCCATTGTGATGTGCTTGAAGTATGCCTGGTGGGACGCATACTTGATTCATCCATTGTGATGCAGGTGAAATACACCTGGTGGGACGCATACTTGATTCATCCATTGTGATGCGGGTGAAGTACGCCTGGTGAGATGCATACTTGATTCATCCATTGTGATGCAGGTGAGATGTATACATGATCCCTCAATTGCGATCCAGGTGAAGTATGCCTGGTGAGACGCCTACATGATTCATCCATTGTGATGCACTTGAAGCATGCATGGTGAGACGCAATTCATCCATTGTGATGCGGGTGAAGTACGGCTGATGAGATGCATACTTGATTCATCCATTGTGATGCGCTTGAGGTACGCCTGTTGAGACGCATACTTGATTCATCCATTGTGATGTGGGTGAAGTACGCCTGGTGGGATGCATACTTGATTCATCCATTGTGATGCGGGTGGAGTATGCCTGGTGAGACGCCTACATGATTCATCCATTGTGATGCACTTGAAGCATGCATGGTGAGACGCAATTCATCCATTGTGATGCGGGTGAAGTACGGCTGATGAGATGCATACTTGATTCATCCATTGTGATGCGCTTGAGGTACGCCTGTTGAGACGCATACTTGATTCCTCCATTGTGAAGCGTGTGAAGTACGCCTGGTGGGATGCATACTTGATTCATCCATTGTGATGCGGGTGAAGTATGCCTGGTGAGACGCATACATGATCCCTCCATTGTGATGCGCGTGAAGTACGCCTGGTGAGACGCATACTTGATTCATCCATTGTGATGCGCTTGAAGTACACCTGGTGAGACACAGACTTGATTCATCCATTGTGATGCGGGTGAAGTACGCCTAGTGAGACGCATACTTGATTCATCCATTGTGATGTGGGTGAAGTACGCCTGGTGGGATGCATACTTGATTCATCCATTGTGATGCGGGTGGAGTATGCCTGGTGAGACGCCTACATGATTCATCCATTGTGATGCACTTGAAGCATGCATGGTGAGACGCAATTCATCCATTGTGATGTGGGTGAAGTACGGCTGATGAGATGCATACTTGATTCATCCATTGTGATGCGCTTGAGGTACGCCTGTTGAGACGCATACTTGATTCATCCATTGTGATGCGGGTGGAGTATGCCTGGTGAGACGCCTACATGATTCATCCATTGTGATGCACTTGAAGCATGCATGGTGAGACGCAATTCATCCATTGTGATGCGGGTGAAGTACGGCTGATGAGATGCATACTTGATTCATCCATTGTGATGCGGGTGGAGTATGCCTGGTGAGATGTATACATGATCCATCCATTGCGATCCGGGTGAAATACGCCTGGTGAGATGCCTACTTGATTCATCCATTGTGATGCACTTGAAGCACGCCTCGTGAGATGCCTACTTGATTTATCCATTGTGATGCGGGTGAAGTATGCCTGATGAGACGCATACTTGATTCATCCATTGTGATGCGCTTGAAGTACGCCTGGTGAGATGCATACTTGATTCATCCATTGTGATGCGGGTGAAGTACGCCTGATGAGACGCATACTTGATTCATCCATTGTGATGCGGGTGAAGTACGGCTGATGAGATGTTTACTTGATTCATCTATTGTGATGCAGTTGAAGTATGCCTGGTTGGCCGCATACTTGATTCATCCATTGTGATGCAGGTGAGGTACGCCTGGTGAGATGTATACATGATCCATCCATTGCGATCCGTGTGAAATACGACTGGTGAGATGCCTACTTGATTCATCCATTGTGATTCACTTGAAGCACGCCTGGTGAGATGCCTACTTGATTTATCCATTGTGATACGGGTGAAGTATGCCTGATGAGACGCATACTTGATTCATCCATTGTGATGCGCTTGAAGTACGCCTGGTGGGATGCATACTTGATTCATCCATTGTGATGCGGGTGAAGTATGCCTGATGAGACGCATACTTGATTCATCCATTGTGATGCGCTTGAAGTACGCCTGGTGAGATGCATACTTGATTCATCCATTGTGATGCGCTTGAAGTACGCCTGGTGGGACGTATACTTGATTCATCCCTTGTGATGTGGGTAAAGTACGCCTGGTGAGACGCATACATGATCCCTCCATTGTGATGCGCGTGAAGTACGCCTGGTGAGACGCATACTTGATTCATCCATTGTGATGCGCTTGAAGTACACCTGGTGAGACACAGACTTGATTCATCCATTGTGATGCGGGTGAAGTACGCCTAGTGAGACGCATACTTGATTCATCCATTGTGATGTGGGTGAAGTACGCCTGGTGGGATGCATACTTGATTCATCCATTGTGATGCGGGTGGAGTATGCCTGGTGAGACGCATAATTGATTCATCCATTGTGATGCACGTGAAGTACGCCTGTTGAGATGCATACATGATCCCTCCATTGTGATGCACATGAATTACGCCTGGTGAGACGCAGACTTGATTCATCCATTGTGATGCGGGTGAAGTACGCCTGGTGAGACGCATACTTGATTCATCCATTGTGATGCGCTTGAATTACGCCTGGTGAGACGCTTACTTGATTCATCCATTGTGATGTGCTTGAAGTACGCCTGGTGAGATGCATACTTGATTCATCCATTGTGATTCAAGTGAAGTACGCCTGGTGAGACGCATACTTGATTCATGCATTGTGATGCGGGTGAAGTACGCCTGGTGAGACGCATACTTGATTCATTCATTGTTATGCGCTTGAAGTACGCCTGGTGAGACGCATACTTGATTCATCCATTGTTATGCGGGTAAAGTATGCCTGGTGAGACGCATACTTGATTTATCCAGTGTGATGCGGCTGAAGTACACCTGGTGAGATACTTGCAAACACAAACTTAACTGTTCCCTTCAAATCGCCTCTTCCTGCACCCCACACGGAGAGTGTTTATCACCAGTGCCTGTCACACGCTACCTCGGGCCTGTGGTGGGCTACCTCGTGCCTGTCGTGTGTTACCTTGCCGCAGCTTTTGTTACAGATGGAATATACAGATGATATTGAGGTTAATAAAATGGTGGGAGTGGCGTGGTCACTAAAAATATACCTAATAAAATTTGGAATGGAAGAGACGAAGTCTACAATAGTAGAATCCTGCCTGCCAGATTTAGTTAAAATCAACCGAGGGTTTTTACAAGAGGATACGCTTTAAAGGATTTTCGCAAATTTTTCAGAAAATCCAAGATGGTCTTAGATGGCCACCAACGGAATTGGCAAACAAAAATCCTCGCTAGAAGTTTTGAGGTCTACTATTGTAGACTCTTTCGAACTATATTTTGTTAAAAATGGTCCATCGATTAAGGAGTAGCATTTTAAATCATTTCCGGAAACTGTTCAGAAAGTCCCAGATGGTCGCCATATAAATTGACCAATCAAAATTATGAATAGAAGTATTGTAGCCTACCGCCATAAGATTCTTCCAAATTTGAGGAAAATCTGCCAAGCTGTTTAGGAGAAGATACGCTTCAAAGCATTTCTGAGAAATTTCCGAATAATCCCTGATAGCTACTGAAATACATTTGCTAATCAAAATTCTCATTAGAACTGTTTAATCCGAGTACCCAGTACCATACGTTCATTCCACACAAGTTTCGTTGGAATTGGGCAATTGATTACAGGTAAGCTCTAAAGGAGAATTTTCGGACAATTCAAGATGACAGTCAAAAAGAAAATTGCCAATTAAAATTGAGAATGGAAATGCTTGGGCCTACCATCATAGGCTCCTGCCAGTCAAATCTGTTTAAAATCAGACAAGCCGTTTAGGGTGAGATATATTTTAAAATGTGTCCATAATCTTTGACGCGAAAGTCAGAGTGGTTTAATCGGAGGTGTTTTGGCAATCGCATGCGAAAAAATAAAGTAGAAATTTGTTACAACTCAGAATGCCGGAAATGGTTACTGAGAACATCTAAGTTTCGAAATTCAACCTAGGAGGGGAGGACCCACGGACCTCCAGGTGAGACGGTCAGACTACACCACGAATCCGCCCCTGCTGCATAATCTAAAGGAAACATTCGTGTCCAAGCAGGATAGAAACTGGGAGTGGTCAATTCCCGGCTCTTGTGCATGCAAGACAAGATGCAACATGTGTCTCAATAATGATATGCAACTATGACAGCTGACCAGCTCAAGGACCCTCGTGAGCAAAATAGATGCCTATCTTTACATGCACTTCCAAATCATCACGAATCACCGCTAGTAGTGATGTATGGTTCTGTTCGCTACTGTTCTTCACCACGAGAACAATGGCGAACAGCCGCACAGAGGGTAGAACAATGGCAAACAGCCGCACATCAAAAGAAAAGTGTTTAGAGAACAATGGTGAACAGCGACCCGTATTTGAGAGATTTTAGAGAACAATGGCGAACAGCCGCACACACTTGAGAATCAATGTTCATAGTAAAACCAGGTAGTAGGTCCTGAAAATGTTAACCCTTAAAAGTTGTGTATTTTACGTTTTAACATAGCGACGGCGCGTGCCCCCCCCCCCCCCCCCCAACCCCCCTCCGTGGTTATCTACCGTGGTATGTAGGGTAAATATAATAGAGGTTAAGAGGAGGACTGATAATAGGATGTAAAAAATAGAGTTTAAGAGGTGGTCTGATAACGGAAGTCGTAGGAGGAGGAGGGAGGAGGCTGAGGAGGAATGCTATGGCGGCCGGTCGGTCTCTGCCTGGTGCTGTTCTCTGCGCATATTTAAGCAGAGGGCGCCTGTCTAGTTCGCTATCGCTATTTGTTTTTTTAAAGAAACGTATTGAGTGTAGATTTTAAGAGAATAATTAAAAAAAATATTACGTGTGTGTTAAAGACATAACAAAATGGCAGATAATTTAAGCATTGATATTAAAGAATGTGAAGAGGCTGTTAATGTGATTTTGCAGCAGATGTGTGACTCTGTGCGGCAAGATTAAACATGGATCTAGCCTATTCACCTGATGAACATGTGGATAACCTTTTACATCTGGGTTCTATGTTATATGAACCTGACTTTTCAATTCCGCGTGTATCTGATGAACATAATGACATTGCAATACGTGATGTAAATGCTAGTGATGTCAACTCTGTTCCTGATTACTGCGAAGTCATTCCTGATCAGTCTATTACCGATGCTGATGTTTTCAATTATTTGCATGATTTATATGATTATGACGTAACCATACCTGCACAACAAGCTTCTACCGAAGATCAAACCGATCATACTAGAACTGAACTATCTATTCCTGATCTGAGTACCGTGATGCCATCATTTTTCAATTATCCTCATAACGATTGTGACGTAATTGATCCTAATTATTCGACCGATGTACATGATGGACACGATCTAAATTTAATTGACGTTGTGCCTTTTGCTAATGACCTATCTCACGATTTAGTACGGTGGCTGATAGGTGACATTCATATTTTTAAACCATTTAATTATTATTTATTTAATTTCCACCTCGGTAGAAATATTATCACTCTAGTGGAAATAATTTCCACCTCAGTAGAAATAATTATCACCCCAGTGAAAATTAATTCCACCTCAGTAGAAATATTACCACTCCACTGAAAACTTTTTTCACTGAGGTAGAAATAATATTCACCTCAGTAGAAATATTATCACTCAAGTGAAAACTATTTTCACTGAGGTAGAAATATTACCACTCAGGTGGAAACTATCTTCACTGAGGTAGAAATAATTTTCACCTCAGTAGAAATATTATCACTTCGGTGAAAACTATTTCACCGAGGTAGAAATAATTTCCACTGAGGTGAAAATTAATTCCACCTCAGTAGAAATATTACCACTCCGGTGAAAACTATTTTCACTGAGGTAGAAATAATTTTCACTGAGGTAGAAATATTATCACTTCGGTGAAATCTATTTTCACCGAGGTAGAAATAATTTCCACTGAGGTGAAAATTAATTCCACCGATGTGGAAATATTACCACTCCGGTGAAAACTATTTTCACTGAGGTAGAAATAATTTTCACTCAGGTAGACATAATTTCCACTGAGGTGGAAATTATTTTCACCGAGGTAGAAATATTACCACCCCAGTGAAAACTATTTACACCCCGGTGGAAATTATTCTCACCTCAGTAGAAATATTACCACCCCAGTGAAAACTATTTTCACTGAGGTAGAAATAATATTCACTGCAGTAAAAATTATATGACGTCACGGTACGACCACGTGTTAGGCAAACGTAAGCACGCGCCATTTGTTGCAGAAAGGGAGACCTGAATTTACGGCTTTGGGTACCAGAATGGCTTCGAAAAGCATTGATGAGGTGAGTTATAGTTATAGATCAATAAGGCTATGTCTGAAGAATAAGTCACTTAATACCAGCATTTCAAATCAACTGGTATTATTGATAGACCTACTACCGGGAATGGGGATTTGAGACCGGTTTTCGTGATTTTGAGCAAGCAGTATAGAGGGATTTCTTGTGGCCGTGATGTCATAGATCGTCAGCTCGCGATGTTTATTTATTATCCCGACGAGCCCGGATTCACATAGAAGTGTAAGTTATCTGGCGTAAATTACGCCATTACACTTATGTGTTTGACTTAACCGGGATTCACGGAGACAGGTGTACGTTTTTTGTCGTAAATGAACGCAGATTTCTCTAGTACGTGGATGCACAAATCGTCGTTGTGACGAGAATGCGGGAGTGCGGGCGACCTTGAATCTGCCGGCTATCTAAATTAATAGTAATCACAATGCCGAGAAAAGCGATTTTATTTCGAGCGTGAATTGTAATTGTTAATTGATTGTGTTACGAGAATAACAAACGTCAAAACACTTATTTACACGCGCACGGGGGCATTGGAACATAATTTTTGTTACCGTTGTTGGTGGCGTGGTTGGTGGTGGATATGGGTAGAGCGTATAAGGGCCAAAACCTATGCCGCTATGGGGATACATTATGGGAGGGTAAAACCTGGGAGACCCTAGCCCTCACCCACCCACGCCATCTCTGTTCCTACGCATATGTGACAGCTAGCCATGTATACGCGATAAATTTTTAATATGTTTCAATCAAGGACGTATATGCCTATGGGGACACCGCACAGCCTTTTATTGCAAAAACACGAAACAAATGTGTATAGAAACAGGTACTGGATAGGTGCCTATATATTTGTTTCGTATTTTTGACACAAAATTTAAAAGCGCATGGCCTACAATGTATAAGCACTAACGTGACTCATGAATTGACAATTTATAACAATTATTAACATCAAACTTCAACCTTCAACCCTTTGACACTCAAGACTTTATAACCATTTGACTCTCAAGACGGCCAAAAAGGGTTCTACATTGGTCTTGTGAAATGTCGATTTGCAAACCAAGTGAGGACTGGATAATTTGCCACTGGAATAACATCTGCATGACTCGGTAATGGACAGCAGATGACCGAGCCAGTCTATCCAGCGAAAGATTTTCAAAAAATAACCTATAGCTTAATTCTCTTGGTCTGTAGACAGAGTATTCATCTCTAACAGCAAGGGATGAGGCTATATTATATACAGGCGCTACTTGGTTTGCAATTGCAATGAACAATTTCTATGACAAAATGATTTTCTTAAACAAATTTGATGATTATAAAATTAACTAAAATTTCATTTCATACGTCTGAAAAAGGCGCAGGCCTAAGTCTAGAAATGGGCGTAAATCCGTATTCGCAAAAAAAATGTAACTTACGACAATGACATAAACTAGCCCAAATGTTGGCGTAACTTACACCTGCATATGTACCACGTGTAAGTCTGGGGGTAAAACAGCAGTGAATGGACGAATTTAGAAAAGCGTATTGACATTTTACGCGGTGACGTGAGCTTTGAACTCATGTGGACTGCAGTGAAAGCCAACATATTTGTAAAGTAAAGTTTATTTGCATTTTATGCCTAATTGGCTGATAAGCATACATTTACAGTCGGGTATACAATGTCAACAAAATAGAAATATACAGACATACGCATTATTAAAATTAATCAATATCCCAATTAATCAGAATCAGACGTATTGCAGGCGGGAGGAGTTAGAATCAGCAGAGTTAGAGTTATTATGGATTGAAGTTACGCCGTATAAAACGAAACCTTTTCTGTTAGGCTGTGTCTATAGGCCGCCAAATTCGCCAGCTAGCTGGATAGACGAGTTCGAACCTTTACTCGAGGCAGCCTATCTACATAACCCGGATATAATTCTAATAGGCGACTTCAATATTAACTTTCATCTACCGATACCTACAAAATGGCAATCAGTGATGGATGGATTTCATTTAGAACAACTAATTTCTAAGTCGACTAGAATCACGGAGAAGACTGCCACCCTAATCGACCACATCTATGTCACTGACAAGAGCAAAATTACTGAAGCAGGCGTAGGCGATCTAGCCCTAGCAGACCATCTTCCAGTGTTTGTTGTGCGGAATAACGTCACGTACAAATCTCAGACTCGCCATACGATAAAATACAGGTGCAGAAAGAAATTTGATAATATTAAATTCCTTAATGATTTATCTCAATATAATTGGGAAATGATTAATATGATATGCGATCCAAATGAAGCTCTCGCGTTATGGCATGAAACTTTTCTTGCTATTCTGAACAACCATGCCCCTATTATTGAACGTAGAGTTAAGAAATACTGTCAACCTGGATGGATTAATGATAATATTTTGAAAGCAATGAAAAAGCGCGATTATTTAAAAAAAGTAAATGATATGGTTAAATATAGGGAGTTGAAAAATAATGTAATGTATTTAATAGAAAGCGCAAAGTGTCAATATTTTAGTATAAAGTTAAACGAGCATAAACAGAATCCCTCAAATATATGGAACATCATGAGAAGCATCAACCCAAAATCTAGCAAAATGCCACTAGTTTTCCATAATAGCGATGGACGGGAAATTAGGGACACTGCCCAACACTGTGAGATGTTCAATTCATATTTCACTACAGTTGCAACCGACCTAGCGAATTCGATAAATACCCAAGACAACGCAATAACTAATACAGGCAGGCTCGTAAATCACGTTAACAGTAAAGTACCAAAAGGGGTTAATTTTAGTATACCTAACGTAACAGTAGCCTATGTCTATGATGAAATATCGAAATTAAAAACAAACAAGTCGGCAGGGTATGATGAACTTAACGCCCATTTTCTAAAATTATCTGCACCGATCATCGCGCCGTCAGTAACTGCCATCATAAATAAAAGTATTGATACTGGCGTATTTCCTACAATGTGAAAATACGCCAAGGTAAAGCCATTACACAAATCAGATAATAAAGCCGAGATCAGTAATTATAGACCCATTTCGATACTGCCAATTCTATCAAAAATTATAGAACGGCATATACATAATTATTTATATAAATTTCTAAGTACATATAATTTACTATACGAATCTCAATCAGGATTCAGGCCAAAGCATTCTTGCGAAACAGCGCTGCTAAAATTGATAGAGAAATGGCGATTCTCAGTCGATAAGGGCGATTTTGTAGGAGCTATCATGATAGATTTTAGGAAGGCCTTTGACCTTGTTAACCATGATATACTCCTGCATAAATTAGGCATATACAAATTTGACCCTCTTTCGCTAAAATGGTTCTCATCATATTTAGAAGACAGACAACAGTATGTGTCAATTTCTGACAAGATTTCGAGTATGTCACCGATAACAGTAGGTGTCCCCCAGGGTTCAGTATTAGGACCTCTGTTATTTATTATTTATGTTAATGACCTTTATATGGATATAAACAGTAACATTGATATGTACTGTGACGATTCAACCATGCATTGTAGCTTTGACAATGTGCCAAAGGTAGTCGAACATCTGACTGGTGATATGACATCAGTACAAAACTGGTGTCAAAATAACAAAATGATTTTAAATGCAGATAAAACTAAATTGTTAATGATAAGCACAACTCGTAAACTAAACCAAATTAATACATCAGAAATTAGAATTCCAATAGGTGACGGTGAGCTAGGCATAGTAAACGATGCACAACTTTTAGGTTTACATATTAATGATAATCTATCATGGCAACCACATGTAAGCAAAATATGCAGCAAAATAGATTCCCTTATTTATATGTTGAAGAAAAACAAACAATACATGAATATCGATGAGCGTAATTTATTCTACAAATCATATATACTGTCTCAAGTAGATTATTGCTGCTTAGTGTATTATGTAGGCAATACGGCATTGATAGGTAAACTAGAAAAATTACAGAAACGCGCAGCAAGGATTATCTTGGACGTCCCACACAGAACTCCGTCTAAACCGTTATATGACACGTTAAAATGGACAACCATAGGTGAAAGAATGACCATGAAAACAAACATCATGACATACAAAGCCCTTAACAATCTTACACCTAGCTATATTACGGATATGTTTACACCCATAGATGAAGCCCACAAACGAAACTTACGATCTAAAACTTATGGTCACTTAAGACCTCCTAAAATCCGAACAGATTATGGCAAGAACAGCTACATATCTATGGCATCCCAAATGTGGAATACACTACCAACAAGCATTACAGTCACCATCCCTTGCGTCCTTCAAAAATAACATCTATGCTCATTTAAAAGCGAATTGATCAAGAAAAGTGCCTTTGTAAGAACAGGGGTGTATGTGTAAATATCCTCGTATGTAAGTTCTCTGCGCGCGTGCGCGCGTGCGAGCGTTCATGCATGTATATAGGCCTCTGTTTGAGTAGGCACGTACGTAGGCCTACTATGTTTATTGGAAACGTATGACTACTGATTTTTTTACTCTCCAAGACGCATTTTCAAGAGTAAGAGTTGCCCATGCGTCTTTAATTCATTAGACACTAAATAATCTGAAAGAATAAGAACCAAAGATGAAAACCCTAATGTAAATTTGCCGATCAATAGAGTGCGATTTTTAAGATTTTACCGCTGAAATTAATGGCTAGACTAGAGAGTGTCAGTCATTTCAGTGGTAAGATTGCAAAAGTCGCACTCGCGTGGTCTGCCAATGGACATATTTCAAGATTAGGAAGCATAATGGTAATATTTGCCCAAAGAATCGATCTTAACAATTTGACTGATTTCCTCATAGAAAATGTTATCTTGCAGAGCATTAGTGTGTAATTTATGAGATCTTACCGCTGCAATGATTGGCTCGATTGCCGAGCCAGTCATTCCGTCGGTAAAATCTCTGAAATGGCATACTCATGGTCTGCAAATAGACATATTTCAGAGTAGCGACATGTGCTTTATATGCCGCTTTAAGAAGCATAATGTAAATATCACATACCTTCACGAACTGATTTTAATAATTTATTCTCCACTGTTGCTTTTGTTGTACAAATTGTAATTAGCTGTTTATCCTGTACATAGTTTAATTAAATTAAATAGATGCCTTTCCCGGTAGGTTTAGAACATAGGAGGTAAATAGCTCCACAAAGAATTGATGTTTGAATCTCTGTAATCTAGATCCGCTGATAATAAAAATAGACATATTTCAAGATTAGGAAGCATAATGGTAATTTTTGCCCAAAGAATCGATCTATATATTATTTGACTGATTTCCTTATAGAAAATGTTATCTTGCAGAGCAAAAGTGTGTAATTTCTCAGATCTTACCACTGCAATGACTGGCTCGATTGCCGAGCCAGTCATACCATTGATAAAATCTCTGAAATAGCATACTCATGGTCTGCAAATAGACATATTTCAGAGTAGCGACATGTGCTTTTATATGCCGCTTTAAGAAGCATAATGTAAATATCACATACCTTCACGAACTGATTTTAATAATTTATTCTCCACTGTTGCTTTTGTTGTACAAATTGTAATTAGCTGTTTATCCTGTACATAGTTTAATTAAATTAAATAGTGTACATAGTGTAAATATAACTGTTCCGAGAGGGCCTCGGGTAGATCAGGCCACTGACGATGTACCCTCTTTAAATAAAGTTTATTTTATTTATTTATTTATTTATCACTGATGCCATTACGTTAACTGTATGCATCATGTTGTTCAGTTCTGCATGGTCATGCGACTTTTGTACTTTAAATTAATTCAATGGTGCTGAGAACACATTTAATAGTCTTAGTCTACCCACCAAGTTTCCACAGACCACAGGAGTCTGCCGTTTTAGACACGAAGACGCGAAATCAAAAACACGAAAACACGGCACGTGCTATATACACATATATACATGCACACACACACACACACGCGCGCGCGCACACACACCGCTGCCGTGCCTTCGCAACCACTCAGCTTTCTGTTTCATACCTTGCGTGTATTATATATAGTAGGGGGAATATGTGGTAGAGCGATGGCTGGACGAAAATTCAAAGGCCTGTGATTGACTCCTAATAAAACTGCCAAAATATGAATTTTTTGTCCAATTACTCGTTTGAATGAGCATTAATAATAAATTATTACAGGCATATTGTGCATCATTTCGACAATTCAACCTGTTATTTGGCACATGCGTAATTCATGTCAAAATTTATAGTTGAAGATCTATTGTAATGTAATTGTTCCAATGCCCTTCCATGCACGCATCTAGACAAAATACGATGTCACCACCATTACCTATTCAAAAAATTGTCATTGACAAGCACGTATTAATTTTTTATAAACCTCAAATTTGTTCAATAAAATGTCCATTTTGTCATAGAAAATGTTCATTAGCAGACCACGAACCATTTACTTATTTTTTAGAATCGTTCACTGGAATGACTGGCTCTGTTGAGTCTGGTGCATGTCTCTTAACGAGCCAGTCATTCCAGTGGCAAAGTGAAAAAAGAATTGTCTTCTCTCGGTCTGCAAATCGACATTTCACGAACAGAATCCCAATTTACTTTATAGCCTATATGTATAGGCCTACTGCCTTTAAATTTTTGTCATAAAAACACGCAACAAATATATAGCCTGCTACCTGTTTCTATATAAATTTGTTTCTTGTTTTTTGTGGCAAACATTCAAAGATCAAATTCCTAGGCCGGGTGCCTAGGTCTATTATACGTGCGTACGTCCTCAGAGAATTAGATTGAGTCAACAGAATCAGAATCAGAATCTTTATTGGCACAAAATCTATGTACATATAGATGTATCCATAGATATAAATACATATAGTAGGGCAGATATGTGAAAAAGATGTTCCATTCAGGCAGAAAGCATGAAATTTGGCATATAGGTGGTTTAAGGTATCCTGATCATAATTAGATGCGGTGCCACGTGATTCTACCAAGGGAATCCATTCAAAATGGCGGATTCAAAATGGCCGCCTTCCCAGCGGAAAATTCTCATTACTCAAGCTCTAGACGGAGTAGAGAGATGGTATTAATGTCAAATTAGGGGTTTCATGGGTCAATCGTTATAATTCTACTCACTACAATACTCTAAATATGTAAATATCAATCCTTCCATACCGACCACCTGTGTTTGATGTCAAAAGACGGTGGGTCTTTAAGATGTGTTATCTAAAAGATCCATCTCTTGAGAACAAAAGCAATATAGCATCTAGAAATAGTTTAAATTACTTGATTTCTTAATATCGAACCAAGTAATGGTCGTTATAGATACGTTCAATTATCCTATTAGAGTATGCAAGGCTATACATGATGCTGTTGATTGTTGAATCATGATTCACAGACGTCACACGCACTGTGCACCGCATGAGCACAACTGTGTACAAGGTAAGTTGGATTTATAGCATTTGCATCTGCCAGTGCAATTACTTTTGCAAGCACATTTCACGAGTTCCCGGCATGCCTTAGATGCGTCTGCAAGCAACCTCCATTGCGGTGACCAAGTGTCTCCATCTCTGACCCAACCCCTGTCAACTGGCGATGACGTTTTTGCATTTGCGTGGAGTGATTGGCCCCAAAGATGACCTGCCTGGAACGCAGCACGTTTGGCGTGTTGCAGCAGAGCTGCACTGGTCGGAGGAATGTTTTCTAGCTGCCTGTTGCCAAAAGCAAAAAGCCGTTTTCGTGCCTCATTAACATTTGACAATGGTGATGTGCGTTTGTACAGTAGTATGACAAACCTCTCCATCGTTTCCATGTCATTGTCACACAGAGACGCAGGGGCATCAGACAGTCTCTTAAATAGTGACTTGAATAGATCTGAAGTCCTCCAAACTTCCCATGCTATCTTCTTGCCAACCCCACAAAATGCAGACACAGTGTCACACCCAGGGAAAGCATGCATAAATAGCAGTCCTTGTGACGCTTCTGCACCCAAAACTGTTGCAATGCCATGAGCGGAAGGTCTTCCCATGGCCAAATGCGACCCAGAGATCCCACCCATGAAGAAAGTTTTCTGTCCGTATGGCTAGGACTACGACGTCTGTATATGTAGCATGAATCATTATTGTTCGATAACCTTGGTGATATGCATGGAAGGCATGGAGCAACATTCTACCATCTGCTTCATTTTGCATGCATCGCACGAGTTGTGAGACGTCATGCTCTGACCTCATCAGCACGTTTTCCTCACATGTTGTGACGAGTATCTTTCCTTCTGGTAGCTCGAATGACTCCAATGTATGTGCGAGAAAGGTGAAGACTGAAGAGGCCTGTTTTGCTTGCATCAACTCGTAGGAAAGTTTTCCAATTTTGAGGGAGTCTTGTACTCGATGCAACACGAAGGGCTTCACCATGTCCCCACAATTCTCTAGCGTGTCTCTTCAAGCTTCCCGCCTTATACACGTCCCATACAACATCCAATCTTTTAACCGTCTGTAGTTGTCTAGCAATGTGTGGGAGGAAGACGTGCTCTGCAAAATCTCCAAATGTGTTCATAACCACGTTTGATTTCCTGGGATCTAGATTATGTATCATAGCTGCTCCGTCAATGATCTTCACTTCAACCTCTGGACAATCAGCTGCACGAGCTACTAATGCTTCCAAACATCCCATCAATCTGATTTGCTGCCTTGGCGCATTGCGTTGCTCTCAGCAAGTGATGGGGGCCATGGATAATTCTCATGCTCAAAGAATGAATCAAGGTCTCTGTCTCTGGATTAGCAGGAAATGTACAGTCTAGAGAATAACTGTACATCTCTCTTCATTGCAACAAGCTTCTTGTTGGTTCTTGGTACTCTTCCTCTGTTTTGATTTGAACAAAGCCAAATTGTTCTTTTGGATTGGGTCATATACCGATTTTGATGATACAGATAGTCGATCTGCGACGAATGCGTGGTACTGTCTGATGCCTAGTTCTTCTGCTGTTCGGATCGCATTCACTACAGACTCGGACATAATGACTTTGGTATCTAGAGTCACTAAGTCAAAACTGTCATCTAAAAATGGGTTTCCCATTTCCTCGATTGCATCAATAAGACATATTGTTTTTAAAGCAAACAAGTTCTGCTTACTCGGAATCTGCTCATGGTGACAGTTATCATTGCTATTTCTGTGTGTATGTTTCACTTCGTACTCGCTGATCATCCTTCCTATTTCTGGGCCTGACACCATCCACAGTTTCAAAGCAGCTTCATTTTCTGTGATTCCGGTAATTCCACCATCGTCCTTCAGAATAGCATTTTGATGTTCGTGGATTTGATCATGTGCCAAGGCTGAGAACTTGTGAGCCGTTTTCTGAGTAACGAAGTTTCCTTCAACAAATTTCCTATGTACAAGTGGGCATCGGTTCTCAAGTTGCAACAGATCAGCCACATGGATGCTGAGCCATCGTGCATAGTGTACATGATCTAGGGTAAACATCCACGGGAAAATCTTGCCCAATGTCTCTACATACAACGTGAAATTGACCTCTCGCTGAGCTCTAATGAATTGAAGAAACAGCAGCTCTAATTTCAAGACTGAATTCCAGTACTTAAACTGTGGGTGGTCTGTTTCCTTCTGCTGACACCAGTCTTCGAATGGCAGTGTGGCTTCCGAGGCGGCATATGCACGTTTCTGCAATACATAGAGAGCAGCGGATGTCACCTGGTGTGCCCATTGCCCTCGTGATGTATGCGAGCCAGTTTGAATGGCATCGGCTCGGCCTTCTGTAGTTACATTAGCTGTTGTCAGCACACCCACCCATCCACTGTTGCTTAGCCAGTCTCCCAACACATTGAGTAGCGCCATCTCAATGTGAAGTCCACCCATCATCACCGCTTACTTATCCTCACCATATAGAAGGGGCCAAGACCATTGTATCTTGCAATAGCGTACAAAGGCTGATCAAGAGTGATGACTGGCACCTGTCCATGATTGATATGCTGTGTAGCTTGCTGAATTAAATCCATACCATGTTTCACCATTGCCAAACTATGAGCGTTGTCACGAAAGAGCGGCAAAAGTCCAGTAATTGCTGGCGGGGGTGGGACATCTTGCAAACTAGCAAAGTGAGCTGCCCACGATATGTCACCAATTCCAGCCCTCTACTCCATCTAGAACTTGAGTAATGCAGATTTTCCGCTGAATCCGCCATTTTGAATGGGTTCCCTTGGTAGAATCACGTGGCACCGCATCTAATTATGTTCAGCATACCTTAAACCACCTATATGCCAAATTTAATGCTTTCTGCCAGAATGGAACATCTTACCTCAAATTTGTTACATATCCGCCCCACTAATAGAACAGTATATAGAAAGACATTTACATATATATTTACATATATATTATATATACATATATACGTACGCAAGATATAAACATACATCCATGCATACGATGGGCTTCAAACATGCATATTGAAATATCTGTCACAATCATTTTATTAAAAAGGGGGAAGGGCCAGCAAAGTAGCTACAGGCCGATCAGTCTCACCTCATGTATAGGGGAAATCCTAGAAACATTACTCAGAAATCAAATCGTTGCCCACCTAGAGAACAATTACTTAATACACCAATCACAACGCACATGGGTTTGGGAAAGGTCTATCTACACTAACAAACCTACTCTGCTTTTTTGATAAAGTTACCACCCAATTAGACAATGGACACCCAGTTGACATAATATACTTATGTAGCTCGCGGGGTATGTACTGGTCTGCTAGTAGATTTCCGTCCATCGTACCACAAGTGCACGATGACCATGATGGCTGGTTAGCTGCGGATCTTGGGGTTGCGGATCCCGCATGACGTCTCTCCGAGAAATATAAAAGACCGACTTCTAGAGCCAGTGGAACACTGATGTTCCAGTGGGGCCGTGCGACCATTGCCGCTAAGATTGAGCCACACGGTGTCATCCCAACTATTAGTATCACGGTGTGTCTATCCATACTAATTTAGAGTTGTGGAATAATTTGTAATTAAAACAGTAGAAATGTTAATATACTATACAAACAAGATAATCGTTTGACACTAAATGAGCACACAATAATACACAGTATAGAGCTAACTGCTGTTCTTTCTATGTGGGGTCGCCGGAGGTACCACACAGGTTCTTGAATCTGCAGCGGTATCCCCGCAAGAGAAGCATCCGCAACGAAGTCACTAAGTAGCTTAATATAAGCTAATACACCCCTAACACACACAAAGAAAATATGGTTGTTGCGAGAGGAAAGTGCCTTACGCGGGCCTCCATCACAGGAAAATGCCTTCAACGCCGAAGCAGAGGAAAACAGCTGGCAAAAGGGGCCACTCTTTTGTTCAACAGAAAATTCTAAGTGCTGAAAAAATCCTAGTGAAGCTACTGTTAAGGGGTTGCACACTGGATTACATGAAGACGGGACGAAGGATTTCCGAAGAATTCCCAGGTCACCATCTTATGTAGTTTCCAAAGATACTGTATTGGTAGATGCCGCTTTATTTATGCAGGCCTTCTGCTACAGTCTAACCTACCAATTAGTTGTTAGAAACGGAACCTAGCTTTGGCCGCAAGTGGCAGGGATTCCTACCTATCTTTAGATACAGTTGTCCAATGGGCGCAGATGCTCAGCTTCCCGTAGGTCGCTTTGGAATAGCATCTACCTCTAAGGACGGCATGCGTACATGTTACGACTAAAGGCATCCGAATTCGATGAAAATCTGGCTACCCTGCTCCGCAACCGCATAAAACATCACCTGGACAATTGCTACGTTTCACACAAACAAGTTTGATTACTAACATGTCTTTATGGTGAGGGGTGGAGAGACGGATATCCATCGCGAGCATCCGTCCCATGCGGGCATGACGAGCTCCAACGCTGCATCCAGACACTCCAATGAATTGGATGGCGATCCGCATCTCGTCCGTCACAGCATGCTACGGATCTAACAGTTGCAATATGCCCAAATATGCACTGCGGGCCGGTAAAGAAACTAACTAACTCACATTTATAACTATATGTTTTCGCAGTACTTCCTTCATTGGCAGGGTTATATAGCTAACAAGTATCTGAAGATACAGGGTATGTAAATCAGCACTTTAACCATCGATAGGTTCCCAGGGTCGGGTCCGATCAACGTGCTGATGGGAATCCAGACAGATTCTCAGTTTTTCACCCCTTTTTATACTTGCTGTGACGTGGGAGCTGGGCATCTCAACCAATCAGCGACCGAGTGCCAGCCAATCAGCGTGCCGCTACAGTAGTGACGTGGCGACCACGTGTACAAAACACTCTGTATTAAGCTATGTATATATACGCGATTACGACGTTATGGCAATATTCTGAGTATAATTTAGCGGGGATCTTTGGCGATAACTCAGCCATTTCTTAGCCGATTTTAAAATGGTTTACAGTTTTGAAAAGTTCGTTTAATTCTGGTCCTAATAGGTACCAAGAACAACGAGAACGGATAAATTATAATTATTTACGAGTACGTACTAGGTACACTATAGGCATGCATTCACTCCCACTGTTGACACTCGTCACCTGGGAAGCTCTGACGCTCGCGCATGCGCACTACGCGTCTTAACGGACAGCCATTTTTCGACGAAATACCTCTTGTATAGGGCTTACATACACATGCTCTACCCAGGGGTGTGTGCTGCGGAACAAATCTGGCACGGCCGGCCCATACCCAGCTTGGCTGGGACGTCCGGTCGATCAGTGCTACACCACCTAATAGTCATCGGTACGGACCAGGCTACTATGCTACTGAAATTGAGGTGCTAACATATTCATAGCGCGAGTCGACACATTCTCTGAAGCTGGAGAGATTTCCGTAGGCGATTTCCGCAGCTGGTTTTCGCAGGCTGATCCTTGCAAGCTGACTCCTCCAGACAGGGTAGACACGGTACACACTCAGGACAGTGAAACAAAGCAGTGAAGAAATGTCTATTAGATAGTCTTGGTAACTAGTATACAATTTATACGAAACTGAGAAAGTTATCCATCCGGCGACGGAAGTAAGAAAGTTGAGGTGTGCCCATTAACAGAGAGGGCTGTATATAATATTAGGCAGTTACATAAATTGGCACATGGTGTGGGATGCGCCGCATAGCTCCTGCGGCGCACCCAGCAAAGTTCCACCAAACTGGTCAAAAGGTTAATTAAAACACACACGACATGCAGTGCGGAGATTGAAGTCCACTTTTCAGCGTGGTTGGCAGATACGGCTAATTACTGTCAGCTCTACATTCCATAGAATTACACCCCGAGTCCACACGACCCTTTCCGCAGAGGTGTTCCCTTTAGACAAGTTCGGAAGTGGGAAACATAATTTTAATTATTTTTCCAAAATTCTGTAATGCGGAAAGTCTGAGAACTGCTATCTGGTGCGGGTGAGCTAAAAGCTGCTTGGAATCGTGTTGATGTTCTGTATCTTCCGTCGGCGTTCCGGTTCACTCATCAAGTCCCGAACTTCCAGCCAGTCCTCCAGACAGGTCAGTCTCCACGCCGACGATGCTCCTGATATCGATTTTTCACCCCTTTTATACTACTTGTGACGTCAGAGGCAGATGCCTCAGCCAATCAGCGGCCAAGCAATAGCCAATCAGTGTGCAAGATAATTTAAGGGGATTTTCGCGAATAACTCTTGAAATGGTTAACAGTTCTAGAAAGCTCGTTTTATTCTGGTCCTGGTCGGTAGCAAGAACAACGAGAACAGAATAATTAAAGGTTTTTACAAGTACCTACTCGGTACACTATTAGGCATGCACTCGCTTCCAATTCTTTGACGTGTTGTCAGGGAAGCTCTGACGCGCGCGCATGCGCACCACACGCTTTATCGAACTTAGCTGATTTTAACGAAAACCTCTCATAGGGCTTATGTATGCGTACTATCCTATCCAGCGGGGTGTGTTTGGAGCGAATCCGGAGTGGCCATTCTGTACCCAGGTTCGCTGGGATGGTCAGTACCCATCCGATCGGTCCACACTACAGCTAGACTTTGCAAAGGCATTTGACAAAGTCCCGCATCAGAGGCTGTGCAAGAAAATTAAACCTCACGGGATAGACAGGGAGATACTCCAATGGATTACAAATTGGTTATCAGATAGGGAACAGTGTGTCATAATAAACGGACAGAAATCTAATTGGACAAGCTTAAAGATTGGAGTGCCCCAGGGATCGGTCCGTGGGCCAATTTCTGATCTATGTAAATGACATTGACGAAAACATTACAAGCCTTATTGGTAAATTTGCTGATGATACTAAATAGGTAAAGAAATTCTGAGCAAAGAAAGTACACCTAAACTCCAAGCTGATCTCTACAGAATTTTTAGTTGGTCTCAAGAATGGTAGGTGCTCTTAAACTTAGATAGATAAATGCAGTGTCTTACATTTAGGACACAATAACGTCTGCTATAGCTATAAAATGGGAAGAAACACACTAGCAAAAAGCATTGAAGAAAAAGATTTGAGAATAACGATCCAGCAATCAATGAAAGTGTCAAGACAATGTGAAGTAGCATTACGAAAAGCAAACCAAGCCCTAGGCCTGTTATTCTCCAGCTTTACAAATCCCTCGTAAGACCTCACTTAGACTACTGTATCCCCTTCTGGTGCCCACACCTACAAAAGACATAGACTTACAGCAGCGGGTACAGCACAGGATGACATGCATAATCCCATGTTTATACCTTATGAAACACGTCTCCAGAAACTAAATCTTACAACATTGAAAACCAGGAGAATCCGAGCTGAGATGATAGAAGTCTACAAGATTTGTTCTAACCATGACGATATTAAGCCAAATGAATTCTTCCCAATGGCATCTACACCCACTAGGGGACATGCACTTAAACTTTATAAACAACCCTGCTGACTTGATCTACGCAAGTATTTCTTCACAAATAGAGTTGTTAATGTATGGAATTCTTTACCAACAGAAGCAATTAACACTTCAACATTAAACACATTAAAAAACAACCTAAACTCATTCTTCATGTCACAGGGGTTTATATAGACCTAAGGTCGTCTAACTCCCTAAAATTGCAGTCACTTCTACACTGAAGTATTTGACTGCAATCACTGGTAAATCGCATATGTGTAGGAATATGCGACAGGGGTGGGGTTTAGGACTCTTTTTCCTCTCCCATAGAGTATCCCTATAGCACCCCTAGGTTTTGGCTCCACCTATATAGTTTACACCCTGGTAAAAATATGTTCCTACGTTCATGTGTCCGCAGCGCATATATAAATAAGTATCTTGGTGTTTGTTATTCTCGTAACACTACCAATTCATAGTTTCGCACATCCGAGCATCTTTAGATCGGCCGCCATTAAAGTTGGGGCAAGCTTACCACATGCTAAAGAGGACTGCCCATAGCAGCGTATTGTTTACATTTTCCATGTGAAGTTGTTGAGCGGATAAGAATTGATAAACTGCGTTTCATGGGATCCCAAAGGACTAGGGCATGGAAAAACAGACCACAACTCAAAAGGTTGACGTGGTAAGAGGCTTCCAGAGGGGACCAAGTGCCTGAAATGTTCCTGGAATCCTCTATTGATCCCCATCCTTCCAGGGATGAGTCCAAGAAGATGGCTTGAGGAGATGGAATGAATCACACTGATGAGTTTGTGTAAACAAATAACCTGAGGAAAGGGGAATGAATTGGACCACCTAGTAGTAGAGATTGGATGTCCTTCCAAAACTGAGACTCATAAGATGAAATAGAATGAGGAAACAAGGAACTAGAGGGTCCAAATAATAGATCCCAAGGAACCTGAGGAAAAGCTGAAAAGCATTCTCCTGAAATAGGCCCCAAAAAGCACCTTTTCCACCGACACGATCAGGGCTATAATATGAATAAAGACCTAGCTGAAATGAACTGACCCACACTGAAAACACTGTGTAGAAGACACAAGGGCCTTAATAATGGTGACAGAATAAAAAAGCTTCCTTTGGACATGATCGAAAAGGATCCCTAAGTGAGTGAATATCTCATTTGGAGATATTTCCCCTGTTGACAATCCAGCCTAGATGAAGACATATTCGGATAGCTACTGAGACATCCGAAAACAGAGATATAGGGAATTAATCCTTGATGAGTTAATCGTCTAAGTAGACCTGAACTGAAAAAGGGGTAAAACTTAAGACAAGCAGACATGATGCGATAAGGGTGAACACGAAAGGTCTTGAGATATGTCCAATTGCAGACCAAGAGAAGAGTAATCTTGGCGCAACTCGTCCGAAACCATTGGACGGAATTCAACCGTATTCCTTCTGTGAGTTACCCATATGATTGCGTAGTGCAAGAAGATATTTAGCTTAGGCTTCACCCCCTTGGCTGTGTGAGATGGAGGTAAAAAATTCAAGAAATTGATTGTAATGCAACTCGTCCGAAACCGTCTGATGGAATCCAACCAAATTTGGTCTGTGAGTTACCCATATGATTGCGGAGTGCACAACGACATGAACATTTGACTCCTCCCCAGGGTGGGATGTGTGGGATCAAAGGATCAAAGCGGTGAACGTGAGGATTTACGATGATGTGGCATCGACCGACCAATCTAGTTTCGAAATGAATAATGACACAAGCGATTTCCGAAGACAATTGAAAAGTGCAATTGTGGTGTAGGGGAAACATAAACATAACTTTTGATCCATTTAACACAAAGCCACAAATGCCCATTTAAAACTACTGTCTTACCACCCTTTATCCAGATAATATAATTGTATGAATATCACAACAATAAGAAGGTCAATAAACATCACAGATTAAGGGTCTTCAGAAAAATCAAGACACAGGTTGTAGATATGGGACTGTCTTGTTGGGAGGTCATGACCCCGCTGGACATCTTATATGTACGAGGAGTAAGCCCGAGCACAATTCTTATTTGAATACCAAGTGAGCTAAGAGACTATGTCACTGTGTATATTTAGATGCACTGATCATCGGCTAGAGCATCTTATTATTTGGATATATATTATGACTGGCAGCAGATATGTCAGCTAGTGCAGGTAGTGCAGGTACAGTTTCGCCGAAACTGAATCGAGCATAAAAGATAATGGTTAGCACCAGGTGGGAATCAATCAAGGGATTAGATAGGACAAACGGACTTGGTTAGTTACATAGCGGTCTGTGTTCTCACGGAGCGTGGGACCAGATAAGCCGAGAATAACCCAGCTATGAGGAATGGTAACTCGTGTGCCGGTTAACTCTAGCATTCTACAAGTTGTCGACTAATAGGCAATGAACATGACATGGACATTGTAGCGTCCTGTAGGCGGTAGGTACACAATCGAAAGTTACGATCAAAAACGTATCAATTGTAGAGGCGTGCTAGGACACAATCGAAAGTTATGAGCAAAAACATATCAATTGTAGAGGCGTGCTAGGACACAATCGAAAGTTATTATCAAAAACATATAAATCGAGAGGCGTGCTAATCCACCAGCAAGCCTTGGTATCAAACCAGCATTCGTCATTTTGGGCAGGTCCTTCGTCAGGAATGACATGGGAAGCCAGCTGGAATTCTAAAATAAAGTTATGGGAACGACAGATCCCATCACTCAAGAACCAGCCAAACCGCAGGTACTAGGTAGAAAGCACCCTCCCGGGGAGGGAGGGTCGGGGTCTTGATTGGTCAAAATGATGTCATAATCCAATGAGAATCAGAGCAACCTCCGGCGGTGCGAAACCAAGATGGAGAGAGAATAGAAACTGAGATAGTACATAAGGGGGACTTTAACTTTAATCGGGAGTTCGGTCCGCCTCGCACCTTGTGAAACTCGTTGCTGATAGTTTTAAGTAGGCAAGAGCTGGTTGAAAGTTAGGAAAACTTAGGAAATAATGAAATTGTAATATTTAATGATTGTGAATAGATCGCTAGGTAACAGTAAAAGTTACCAACTTTGTAAGTTTATTGCATAGTTAAAGTTAGCAAGTAAAACGATCACCTTGTGATATATACAAGGCAAAAGTTTGTCACATATTTATTGTTATTCTGGAGAACACGGAAGACCACCGTGTCGAACCAATCGTTCTGAAGCGCGCAGTTAGATCAGGCCCAGGCACTAATATAAATATCGTCAGGTCCCTGTACCTACGAGGCGAGCTAGTGTCACGCTCCATCTTCATCGGTGTCGCAGCAACCATCCGTACAAGGTTTCATCGAAGGGGGTAGAGCACACGTCATCAACTTCAGGAGACGATCCGAAATCTTCAAGGTGATGAAATATGAATTTAGACTTTCGCATTTCAAGGCTGCAGTCATAAAAGAGTCATCATTCCAACATAAAGGAAAGCTACTGTTTTGTATTATAGTTAAGGTATAATTGATATAATTGGTACATCTTTTTAGACTGATTAATCATCATCACGTCAGAATCTAGAAATTAGTATAGGGATTAACTGAATAAAAAAGCTGGCTCATCAAAACGGAGGAGTAGTGATTAAAAAATTTAAGGGTGGACTGCCCTTCTAAAACCAAACGTGGTGTTGAATTGAAAATTGTGCTCTGCTACAATATCAGGAGTGATCCCAAGTATATCCCCGGCATGTTTTATCTAGATCTGTTGTCTGTCTGTCGACAATTATGGCACGTTTCACCATTTGTTGATGGATTAAAACCACATGTGGCAGATATGTTCCTTTGAGCAATATATACTTGGGCTATGAATTTGAAGTGGTCACACCAAATTTGGTCTGTGAGTTACCCATAAGATTGCTGACGGTCCATGTTTGGACACGTGCTAAGGATGCCGGACGACACACCGGCACAGAGAGCCTTGGAATTCGCCCTACTCGGAGCCAGCAAATACAGAGCCAGGAGAGGACGTCATTGCATAAATCTGCTAAGCGTTTTACGAGGTGACATCAAGAAAGCAGGATTAGGTACACTCAAGTCAAGAATGGACCTGAGGTAGCCAAGGATTTTGGCTGAGGACAAGCCATAGTGGGCAAAAGCGAAGAAGGACTGATTGCAGCTGTAGTATGTTTCAACTACTACAGCCGCAGAATACAGTAATCATACATACATACACCTTCAAACAGCAGCGTTCTATATCACCATCAAGCATTTAGCCATTTAAACCCCACTATTTGCTATAAAGACCACTCAGCTTTTAGCTCTGGAAAAGAAGTTTCAACCTTTCTACCCCTACCTGTATCGTGTGCGATACTCATTCTATTAACGTACACCTTTAATAAATAGTCTCCCATTCTAATATCTCTCTTCCTAACAGAGATAGTATCTCCCTTCTATTCCCGTCAATCATCCAGACTCACTCGTGAATACAGATTGTGCATGATGACGTGTAGTGGTCCATTTCAATCATTCAAAAAATTTCTGGAATGCCTATACCCTCCATGGGTGGGTGACTGGCTGAGTGAGTGAGTGAGTACGCGATCGAGTGAGTGGGTGAATAAATGAATGATTGTAATTATGACATTATGTAGATTTGTTATATTACATCAACAATATAAATCTATGGATATAAATTCGCCTGCAATATTCTCCGAGTGCGACTAAATTTTTAGCTCAGCTGACTTATCAGTCAGTTGAGCTTTAGCGACCATCCGGCGCCCTGTTTGTCTGTCCGTCTGTCTGTGCGTCATCAACAATGGTGGCACGTCTTGTTAGTTCCGGACAGATCTTGATCAGACTTGGTCAAAGCGTTCATGTAGGCATCTAATTTATGCATTATGAAAATGAGGCTGATTCGATGTCAAATAGCAGAGCTATCCCCCTTGCAAATTTACTTCAGTATAGGGTCCAATGGGGAAAGATATTACATATGTGGCACATTTCATAATTTTTTTAGCTATTGGCTTCTAACTTGGTGGGTGTTTACCTACAGCCATACGCTACCACTCCTCTAAGAACTAGGTCAGGCTGACTTAGTTTCTTGAAAATATAGGTCAAATGTCAATTTTCCCATTGGAACCAATAGTAATATATTGTGCCTGTAATTTCAGGAGTTTTGCACATACAGTAACAAAACTTGCCATATGTGGTCCTTTAGGCAAACTCTATTTGGCCTCTGTCCATGCCTTCAAATAGCAGAGTTATGACGCTTTCTTTATTTTCACGGTATTGAAGCCTATGGGGAAAATACGCTTGTGGCACGTTTCGTCATTTATCGATGGATTAAAGCCAAATTTGGCTGATATATTCCTATAGGCAATATCTGGAGTGACTATGGATATTAACTGGCCACGCCTTCAAAAAACGTAGTTATGGCCCTTGCTACCGTATATTTTCAAAGTATTGAAGCCTATGGGGAAAATACGTTGGTGGCACGTTTCGTCATTTATCGATGGATTAAAAACCAATTTGGCTGATATATTACTATAGGCAATACCTGTAGTGGCTATGAATGTGAAGTGGCCACACCTGCTAAAAGTGTGGTTATGGCCATTGCTATATTTTAAAAGTATTGAAACCTATGGGGAAAATACGTTGGTGACACGTTTCGTCATTTATCTATGGATTAAAACCAAATTTGGTAGATATCCTCCTTTAGGCATCGTCTATTAGCGCTATGAATATAAAGAAGGCACAATTTCGGCAGATATCTTCCGTTAGGTACCATCGATTTGCTATATGAATATAAAGAGGTCACACCTTTAACCAAGGGCCGCAACTCTGGTTCATTTAGCCATTTTAGACTATTAAATCTTGTGGAGAAAATACATTTGTTTCATCAATTGAGCATGCAATCTCAGTATTAGGCAGCTGAGCGTCAAGGCTCTTGGGCCTCTTGTTATCTTAGATGGGCTGCTCTAGGAACCCTTGGTCAGTACCCGAATGGCCGATAGGTCATTTCTCCCCTACTTCCAACAATAACACATACATTTTATGTTGCAGATTTGTGTTTTTTCGCTGTCGCGAGGTCTAGGCAGTATTGCTGCCTCATTTCGAGAAAACAAGGTATGCCAAACTATCATTATTAGCGCACCTGGCCAGAATGACCACTAAGTGAGCTTATGCCATGACGACCGTCCGTCAGTCAACTTTTGCTTTAAAACACTACACCTCATTGACTGATTTTAACCAAATTTGGCTGGAAGGTCTCTGGGGGTAGGCTTCAGAACTTCAATTCAGATTGTTGATTCGTCAATTTTTTGGGGTGAAAAACTTAAATGTTATTTTTAAAATGTGCAGGAAATTGTCAAATTGATGTAAAACTCTACTTCTCATTAACCGCTTGGTTGATTTTAGCCAAATTTGGCTGGAAGGACCCTATGGGGGTAGGTTCCACAACTTCCATTCAGATTTTGTCAACTTTTTGGGTGAAAAACTTAGATTCTATTAGAAATGTACAGGGAATTGTCCTTACCATTTTGACCGATTTCAACCAAATTTGACTGAAAGGACGCCATGGTAATATGTTCTATAAATTCCATTCGGAATTCTGGTTTGTCAATTTTTTTTTGTTAACATCTTAGATTTTATGAAAAGTCTACCGGAAATTGTTAAATTATGTCTTCTCCATATCATCATCTTGCCCGATTTCAATGAAATTTGGCTGAAATCATCCTAGTGTAATACGCGCTTGAGCTTCCATGCCGAATTTTGATTTGTCAATTTTTCTGGTGGCAGCAACAGATTCCTGTCAAATTAGTTGCAAAATATTCAACAGCTTACCTGGGTGATTAGCTATTGGCTTGCCACTTTCAAGGGGTTAAGGCTTTCAGAGTTTCAGCATTTATGTTAGTCAGTTAATTTTGATGTCTAGTTCTACAGACATTGATTAGCCCACCTGACCACTAGTAATACCCATGCGACTGATAATGTCACTTGTCAGGGAGGAACAACATATTTCCAGCACTTTTGGAACACGACACTTAGGTCACTTTGTGAAAGACATTTAATAGATATTTTGCTGAATATTTTGAAACTAATTTGACTGTGTGTCTGAAAGTGCAAGCCAGTCATCCAGGTAAGCTGTTGAAATTTTGAACCTAATTTGACGGGAAGCTGTTGCTGTCACAGCTTCCTGTCAAATTAGTTGCTAAATATTCAACAGACTGCTACAGCCTATTGGGCAACGAGACGGGACCTGGCTGCACTCGCCTGTCGAACGCGCTAGCCAACCTGGGTTGCCCACTCGAACGGCCGCCTTCCCCGAATGCCTGCCGAATGTGCTTGCCGTCGTGAGCGGCCACTTTGACAGTATTTTGTTCTCCTTGCCCGGGTTCTGGCATCTTTGGGGCGGGCCCCAGCTGTGTCAGCCGACCCTGCCATTGTAGTCTGAGGAGTCTTGACGTAACACACCGCATAATGAATTTTTCATCTGTCTATCCTGTGCGTCGAACGGTCCTATTCGTGCCTTTTCCACCACTAAGGGTTTGCCATTTCTGTACATCTAAACTTATGATTATTGTTGGGTTTTTTATGCTCCCCGAAAAAAATTTCGCGGGAGCATATAGTCGGCGCTTTGTCCATCCATCCATCTGTTCATTTGTCCGTTCGTCTGTTCACCATAAATAAGTTTGTCCGGGGCATAGTTTCAAGACTTTTCACATATGGTCACCAAACTTGGTATGTGGATGCATCTTAGGGAGAAAGTGTGCGGAGTATGAAAAGTAGGTCAAAAGTAAGTCATGCTGACCTACTTTTCATGGTCGACTGAATATCACAGAAAATGTTTGTCCGTGCCATAGTTTCAAGACTTTTGCACATATAGTCACCAAACTTGGTATGTGGATGCATCTTAGGGAGAAGGTATGCGCAGTATGAAAAGCAGGTCAAATGTAGGTCATGCTGACCTACTTTTCTTGGTCGACTGAATATCACAGAAAATGTTTGTCCGTGCCATAGTTTCAAGACTTTTACACATATCGTCACCAAACTTGGTATGTGGATGCATCTTAGGGAAAAGGTGTGCACAGTACGTAACAAATTGGTCGTTAGGGCAAATCCCACCAGACCAAAAGAATGCTGGCCCACCGAATAATTCCTACTCCCCAAATTGTGGATTTAACATCATTACCCCACCACCAACAATATTTTAAGGATGGCCTAATATGGTGATATCTCATTGACAATTTCAAGTTCGTTTCTCTGTGTCTGAGCCACAGTTCCAAACCTGTCCCTGAAGCATATGCCTTCGGGGTTATCCATTCAGTTTCTCTGCAGAGTATGCCTTCGGGGAGCATATATCAATTTATTGATTTGCCTTGTTTCAGATAGATGGTGAAGTAATTAAGTTAATAAGTGATAGACAGCTTGAAAGCCTCGGCATGACAGCTCTGGGAGATAGAGTTGTTCTAAAGGATTTTGTTAATGCGACCATGTCTCCTGTTCTCGCCTCAGACAGCGGTGCAAGTAAAAAGATAGAGATCACTCGAACTGCTGAGATTACACCAGCATCTGAATGTAAAAAAAAAAGAAAGAAAGAGTTGTTAGATTTTCTACGATCGAGAAAAGCAGATAATAATGGTAAATCCAAGATCACACAACGAGCAGGTCGCCCAAGACAACAGGAAAAGTCTGTTTCATTCGCTCTCCGCGTAATGAATGAAACCATTGATAATAGTGACAGAACTATAGACAGAAATGCCAAACCAATCAAAGCACCATTAGGGGACAAAAATGCTATTGTTTTGAAATTGCCAATTGAAGAACCGTATACAAGTATACTTAGCCTTGTAAGAAAAGCATTCTTTCCTGCTGATAGCAATCCAGTGATTGGATCTGTGCACGACTTTACATTAGAAATTGTTAATTCCAGAAATCAAAATGTACAAGATGTCCTCACGTCTGAATTTACTCTTAATAATTATTTTGTTGAAAAAATGATCCCGGGCTCGTTAAAATTATACATGCTAGCAACCTTTAACTTGCCGACGGACTCTAGTGAGGATAATTCAGAACATTCATTAACAACATGTGCTAACCTATCAACTAATCAGCCAACAACAACAAGCCGCTTGGCAACACCAACCTGGTCAACTGTAGCTACAACTATGTCAACAACTACCCAGTCTAACCAGTCAACAACAACAAACCGCTTGGCAACACCAACCCGATCAACCGTAGCTACAGCCATGTCAACAGCTAATCATGCTAACCAGTCAACAACAACAAGCCGCTTGGCAACACCAACCCGGTCAACCATAGCTACAACCATGTCAACAGCTAATCAGGGTAACCAGGCAACAGCAACAAGCCGCTTGGCAACACAAACCCGGTCAACCGTAGCTACAACCATGTCAACAGCTAATCAGGCTAACCCGTCAACAACAACAAGCCGCTTGGCAACACCAACCTGGTCAACCGTAGCTACAACCATGTCAACGGCTAATCAGGCTAACCCGTCAACAACAACAACAATAAGCCGCTTGGCATCACCAACCCAGTCAACCATAGCTACAACCATGTCAACAGCTAATCGGGCTAACCAAGCAACAACAACAACAAGCCGCTTGGCAACACATACACAGTCAACAGCAGCTGACCAGTTAATTATAACACACAACAGTTCTCCGATTCATATGTCAACACCACGTGCTTCACCCTCTAGAACTAATTTGACATTCTCTCCAGAATTGCAGGAGATATTACCATTAGCTGCCATTTTCGATGAGGACCATGATGATTTTAATGCGCTGCCAGATTTGTCACCAGCATGGTATGCACCAGCCACAAATAACGAGTCAACGGTAACAAGCAGCTTAGCAGCAACAACACAATCTCCAATCCATATGTCAATACCACAACCTTCTATCCCGAGATCTAACTTAATGCGCGCTGGTGAATCCCAAGAGTTACCACCGATACACACCATTCTAGATGATGACGACGATGATGTCTATGAGATACCAAATTCCTCATACGTATTGCTTTCTCCCAGTGCTGAGGTACTGGGGCGGTATCAGCCCATACAACCCAGCCACAGGTATGTAGAAACCAGAAATGTGTCCAGTATGATTCTCAGGAATGGTTTACAATAATGTGTAGCAGCATTTGATCACTCCTTCCCAGGTTGCTGTATAACGAATATTTACGGTGACTTACAGTACATTTTCAATCGTAGAAATATTACTACTCGAGTAGAAACTATTTTTTTATCGAGTAGAAACTATTTCAACTCCAGTAGAAACATTACCACCCGAGTGGAAACATTGTCATTGGAGTACGAAATTACCGCTCGAGTGGAAACATTTTCACTGCAGTAGAAATATTACCACTTCAGTAGAAATATTACCGTTCAAAATATATACGATACAGTGAGGTAAAATATAACTCAACTGCAAACCATCACATTTTAGGCCACTATGCCCCATCTAGTTCTATAAATATGATAGCTATGGACTGATCTAATGAACCCGCTTATTGTTCCCCCCCCCCCATCCCCACCCACACCACCCCACTCGAAGGGGGGACATATGAAATGCACCCCGTCGGTGGGTCCGTCCGGGACAGTAGCTTTCTGTAGCATAACTTCAAAATGATTGCACCGATTGTCGCCAAACTTGTTTGTCATCTGCTTATGATGATACCTCAGTGCGGATTGCGTTGCAGTAAAATGCACCCAGATTCTCCGAGGTTATCTTCCTTGAAAAACTTAAAATTTGTTTAAATTATGATTTCTGGAGCATAACTTCAAATTGCCTGCCCAGCAAATCTAATCAGCCCCCCCCCCACCCCCCTCCCCGACATCGTCGATGGGGGTCTATAGAAATGAGCCCTGTCCGTCCATATTTAGTTTCCGTTTGATAGCTTCAGTTAGCTTGAATGGATTTATTTCAAATTTGGTATGTCTACTTATGACAAGACCTCGGTGGGGATTGCATATCGGCGAAATCTGTCGAGACCCACCAGAGTTAATCCGCTTTATTTCTTGAAAAATCGTAAAATATGTGATTTCCGCTCACTAACTTCAGTTAGCTTGAATGGATTCATTTCAAAATTGGAATGTCAACTCCTTATGACAAGACCTTGCTGGGGTTTGCATATCGGTGAAATGTGTCCAGACCCAGCAGAGTTATCCCCCTTGATTTCTTGAAAAGTCGTAAAATATGTGGTTTCTGTGCGATAACATCAGTTAGCCTGCTGAGATTCATTTCAAATTTGGAATATCAACTTATGACAAGACCTCGGTGGGGTTTGAATATCGACAAAAATGTGTCTAGAACCATCAGAGTTATCGCCCTTTATTTCTTGAAAAATCGCAAAATATTAGGTTACCGTTTGATAACTTCAGTTAGCCTGGATGGATTCATTTCCAATTTCGAAAATACATACCTCTGCATGAGACCTTGACTGGGATTGCATTTAACCGAAATCTGTTTATATAATCAACAGGGTAATCCCCCTTAATTTCTTGAAAGACTATAATATCTGGATTTTAAAAATTGTGGTTTTACTAAAAAGCCCTGTTCGGGGGACGATTGTGACTAGAACTGGTCTTTTATTTTGTTTTGTCAACTGCTTACGTTAATATCTTGGTCGGCATCGCGTTGCAGCAAAATGTTCCCAGATCTGCCAGGGTTATCCCCCTTAAAATACATAAAATTAGTTTAAAATCTGGCTTTTCTAAAACACCTGTGTCGGGGAACATGTGACCAGTGCTGGTCGTCTTCACTTGTTATATTTATTGCTACATGGTTGATCACTATCTGCTTGATAAACCTTTGATAATACTATGCAAAGGAGATCTATGAGATGCAAGAGTTAAGACATTCCTACTGAGGGTTGGTCATTTAGCAAGCATGTCCTGGCACGAACACTTGGTAGGCATAAGCCAACAACGCATTGAGACTGCGGCTAGGAACTAGGTAGTTTTCTTTGTAGTCGAGCGGAACAGGTGTTCATTTTGAAAACATCATTAGTACTGCAAGCGGACGCTGTTGCCGTCTAAGAGAGCAACAGCTTTCAGTTACAATAATTTCAAGGTGAATACCAGTTTCCTTGCAAAATATTAGAAAAGTAGGTTGTTGATAGCCTGTCGCGGTCTATTGTTAGCATAGGTCTACGTAGTTCTGACGCCAAGTCACGCTTGCCAAAATACCAACTCTCAGTATGGGCAAAATGGTTTTATAGTGAACTAGGCATGCTCGTCGTACTAGTCTGTTGCTGTTCAGTGTTTGAATACCCGGACTCCTAACGGAAAGGTTTTAAAATAAATTAGCTATTATATTTAATACGATATCAGAACGTTAAGTCCATGCCTAAAATGATTAGCATGTCTTTCTATATTTGAGCATGGACGTCACATCCACATGTCAGAGTCTGTATTTTTTATTTTGCAGCACAGATCAGATTCAAGGTAGGAATCTACGGTCCTGTATTGAACACACATTAAATAAGACGTGAGTTTGATTATATTGTTTATATTGTGTGGCCAAAAAGTGCATCCACCTTCAACGTCTAACTATCAATAAAATATGCAATAACTTTAATGAAATTTGGTGACGTTTTAGATATATTTCCCTTCTAGGTTTACAGTAAATTTCAAGTTTCTATGTAGGTTATTTTTTGTATGATGACAAAAACAAAAATCTATATGGTCACGTCTCCAGCTGTTTTGATATGCTCAGCAGATAGTTTTGCTTGCCTGTGTCCATATGGCGAATTGCTGTGTGGAATTCCTGTTATGTAATTGGTTTGGTTTCGGAGTAATCATCTTTGCAGATATCCTTTATGAGATTGTGGCGATATTCACATTCAAATAGGTGTGCTGGATCATAATGTGGAAGTACTTTGGGAGTTGCCAGATCCTCATAGTACTGAGCCAATATTTTCCTCTGTCATTTCTGTTGTTGAGGATCTGCGATGTCATTGTTGTTGTGAAGGATAATTTCGGTGGTGGTGGATCTATCTGCTGTATTTCTTGTAATCAGTTGGTAGAATTTCTGTGTGGATGGGTTGCTCTCTAATTGGCCATAGAAGTCCCCTCCAGTGTTCTTTCTAGAATCTATAGAATTTGGGACGAAGGACACATATAATTCCAAAACATGGCCCATTAGATAAATATGAGTGACGCCAACGCTAAAGACGATAGCATATTCAATATAAAATTAAAAAAATAAATAAATAAATATATATCTATATATATATATATATATATATATATATATATATATATATATATATATATATATATATATATATATAGTGCTTGAGTGTGTCCGAGTAACTGCGGGGTGGCCTATAACATTCCAGATCCCAGCGCTATCGCAACAGATGCGTTAGCTATCAGCTGGGTGGGAATGTATGCATACGCATTCCCTCCAGCACTCCTGATTCCAAAAATTCTTCAGAAAATCAGACAGGACGAGTGCTAAGTGCTTCTGATCGCCCAAGATTGGCCACGCCGATCATGGTATACGGATCTGCTGGACCTTCTGATCTGCAATCCGGTTCGTCTGCCTCTGTTGGACAATATTATTTTCCAAGTCAAGGCCCTTCACAACAATCCGTCAATGTTCAGATGGACTGCGTGGATGGGTCTCTGTGGACGACAACATGTCGGTAGCCCAGGGGCACTGTGAGTCGAGTTTTACTGACCATTACCCCAGTGACACCTCGAATCCTCTCGCCTTATCGATTTTGAAAAAATAATTTAGGTGTACATATTTTGATGAGGTTTTCTCATTTTTAGTGAGCTTATGCCGTGACGACCGTCCGTTGTGTGTCCGTCGTCCGTCCGTCAGCTTCTCCTTTAAACGATTTCTCAAGAACCACGGGGTGGATTTCAATTATATTTGGCAGGAAGCATCCTTAGGGCATAGGGATCCAAGTTTGTTCAAATGGAGCCAATCGGCCAATTTGGCCGGTGGACATCTTGGATTTCGGCCGATTTTAGGAGACGTCTTTAAAAATCTTCTCCGAAACCACTTGAGGAATCGATTCAAAACTCAGGAAACATCATCTAGGGAAAGAGGTAAGCCATGTTTGGTCAAGATGACTTGATTGACCAAATGGTTCGGTGGCCATCTTGGATGACCTAGTTTTCCAAAAAAAATGGCTTCTCCAGAACCGCTGAAAGGATCAGGCCAAAATTTGGGAGATACGATCAGGGACTAAGGGCCATTAAAGTTTGTTCAAGGGAAGTTGATCCGTTGAAAAACATGGCTGCCGTGGGCCAATCAAAATGTAGCGTGTTTGACGGCCATATTGGATTTTTTTATTTGATAGATTTTGAGGCCGAAATTGGTTCTATATATGATTTTGGGTATTCTGAGCTCATTTTTGCCATTTTCGAAACGGTAGGATAAACGGTTTGGCGGCCATCTTGGATTATTTTCCCGCCAAAGGCGCCCATATTAAAGCAATGGGAAATTTAAAATGTCTTCTGGAGAACTACTAGGCCGATTTCAATTATATTTAGCAGGAAGCATCCGTAGGGTTCAAATGCTATTGTTCCAGGCGAGCGCCACAGGCCATTGGGCCTCTTGTTTAGTATATATAACCAATAACCCCGGGGCCGGGCCAAGGGGATGGGAAAAGTGTGGCTAAAAATTAAATTTTTCCAAAGGTGGACATGCCGTATATCGTTTTGGAGCAGATGATTAGTATGTTGTGCATCCAACATATTAGAATCAAAATGCCTAGGTCATTTTTTTTTTGGTATATCGCATGTGTTTAACTTTAATTTCCTATCTTTATTGAAGGGCTACAACGAATGATCCAGTTGAGGTGGTTCGAGTCTTTCGCGATATACTTATCCAGGGACGGGCACTGGACACTTCGCCAGATTCATTTGTTGAAGGTGACACTGTTTCAATGTATGTGTCACGTTTTAACTTGATAAGCACAACAATGGATGAGTTATTGTCACTTGACTTTGACGAATTAAGACAGCCTCTTGAAGTCACGTTTTATGGCGAAAAGGCTAAAGACCTTGGGGGACCACGTCGAGAATTCTTCAGTTTGGTATTAAAATCCTTGCTGGACGAAGAATGCGAATTATTTACGAACACAGAGGCTGGTTTTGTAATAAATCAGACTGAAAAGAATATCAGAAATCGGTATTTCTTTGGCGCTGGGTTGCTTTGTGGTAAGTACCTAGGTCACAGAAATGTACCAAAATGGCATGTGCCTGTCTGTACCTAAAGGTGTGTCTATATGCAGTATCAACAGTAGTATCACCAAGTTTTGCTAATGTGCCAATAAAATAGGAACCTTATGGTGGGTCCTGGAAGGGGAGTGTGTCCTCCTCACATCAAGGTGGGATCTTTTTTCAGTCAGCTGAGCTAAAGCGATAACCCTCCGCCCAGTGTCTGTGTGTCTGACGTCAACAATTGTGGCACATTTTGTCATTTATGAATGTATTTTGTTCAAACTTGATCAATAGGACCATACTGGTTGCTTTCACCACTGGTCAATAATGGCAGTTTAGCGCAATAGGACAATACTGGTTGCTTTGATCACTAATCATATTGGTTGCTTTGACCACTGGTCAATATTGGCAGTTGAGCGCAATATGACCATTGATCAACTTGATAAAATAATTGGTATTCATGGTAAGAAATTGTACACAATCCTTGTGAAGAGAACAAATATTCTACTTGCAGGTCTAAGCATGCTGGAAGATGGACCTCTACCGTGTTTCCTGGAGAATGAACAAATGGAGAGACTGTTTTCTCAGGAACAAATGTTGACAGACGCAGAGCAGCTATTTAAATCTGGGTTTAATGTCCTGGGAATTGTTGATGTAAGTTTCATAAATATACTCTGCAATAATGTATTGCTATTTAACGCTTAGCATGCTGATGGCAAAAAGTAAATAGTTACAGAGCTGGGTGGGGAGGGGGTGGGGTGGGGTGGGGGGGTAGAAAAGCGGGTTTACATTTAGGAAGCAATTGTTGCTGAAGAAAGGTGGGTAAATTAATATAGCCTTGCACCTTGAATACTATTGTTATGGAGACTACAAAATTCAGAATTACACAGTTCATATATTTTCGGGTGGACCGAAAAAAAATGCACCAAACTTGAACGTGCGTATCTAATAAACTACACTGTCTTCGATTAAATTTGGCTACTATTTAGATAGCCAGCGACTATTGCTCCCTCGGTATGTGGGTGGGTGGATGCATACATGTACGTGGGTGGGTGCATGCATGCATACATGTACGTTAGTGTGTGTGAGCTCGTGTGTGTGTCCTAGCTGCATTCATTGATCAACTAAAATCTAAAATACATATTTATATTTCCAGTTGGTTATCCAGAAGCCGTGTATCAAATTTCTTTTAAGACACACTGCCCAACATCAGTTAACATACAAGCATCTGATGGATCTACTAACTCCTGAATTCTCAGATGAAGGAACCAGCAGACGTATCTATGAAGAAAAAACCTACAGTTACTTTGTATCCTATATTAAAGAGGTGGCAGGTTAGTTTTTCTATTGCTGACGGATTTTGAAAGGGGTGGTTGAGAGTAGTTTTCAGTTCCTAGACGTGAAGGTCAATATTAGTAATCAATTTATATATTACTCAGCTTAGACAAGCTGTTATCTGTCTGTAGTGCACTGGCATGAATGAGGAAAAGTAATCTAGTTAGAAGTTGATTTCAACTACATCCTCCATTTTATGTGTTAAGACCGGTTTACACGATCAGATTTTTCAACAGATTCATCAGATATATCAGATTTGCCAGACACGAAATCTGCTCGTGTAAACGCAAAATCTAACGAATCTGAAGACTCAGCAGATTCTTCAGACTTCAAATTTTTGTCATGACCGAACGTCACAAAGACGTAAAAAACTTTTATGACGTCACAATTAAATAATTAGGCATATATATATATACGTCATCAATGATAAACATCACAAAGAAGTAAAAACCTTTTATGGCGTCATAAATATCTGAGCGTTCAAGTTTGGAGCAAATCTGATAAATTTGATGACAATTCTGACAAATCTATTGAATCTGATGAAAATTCTGATCGTGTAAACCGGCCTTTACGTGCAGGGGATATGAACCCTATGGTAGTAGGTTCAAACCGACCCAGCAGCACTTCATGCTTACATCTTACATGTACCTTCCTTCTCGTGGTGCCACGGGACATATTTTAAGAATTTAATCAAGAGTTTCCTTCTGTACATTCAGACAATACTTCTCATCCTCTGCTAACCTTTGTGGGCTTGTTAAGTGATGACGTCATTCTGGAGCCAAAAGCTCTTTTGTAGCAAGCAGTCTTAGGAAATGTCAATTTGCGGACCAAAATAAGAGGATTTTTGAAAATTTACACTGGCATGACTACAGTGGTCAATTTTCAAAAATAGTCTGCAAATGGACATTTTCTGTGAGCAAAACGAAAATTGTGTGAACAAATTTGTGAGTTATGGTTAAATAAACAAGTGCGACTTGCTATAAGTCGCGACTATGGCAACTTTGGCCTTGACCTTTGACCATGACCTTTAACCTGGTGAACTCATTAATTGAGGTCTGGCTCCCATTGGTGTAGGTAACCATGTCGTCAAGTTTTGTTGCAATATGAGTGTCCAGTCTACTTCGAATAATACTTACCAGATGTACTATTATTATAATGTCTATTATCTAGTCTAGCTCAAAATAAACAATTAAAACTCCGGACTCTCCATAGTCCTGCCCATACTGAGTCTGGGAATTACCATTAGTCGGCAGGTACCGAGTTATTTCCCAACAACAGTCAGATTCGTCTATTTTGCTAGACTTTACAGTCGCGTTTTTTGTAGTCTTAAACTTAGCTTAAATTTTTGCGTTTTTAGTGCCTTGAGCAAGTTCTTATAGCTGGGTTCATGGAAGGAAAAGGGAAATCGTCGCAGGGGCAGGTTGTGTCAATCTAGAATTTATACATTCGTGCCATAATGACTGTTTCAATTGTCCTTAAATTGGCACATTGTTTTAAAATGGCAGCCATTGTTGGAGTCGCTCCATAACCCATTAACTTTTTAATCTTATCCGGGTACTCGGTTAATTTCTCTTGCGACTTATTTCCTTTCAAGAGCCCATAGTGAAGATGGCATGATTAACATTTTATTTTGGCTCGCGGTATCTATGCACTCAGTTTTAAGCCGATCATTAGCTCTCGCTTCCTTGCCGAGGGTGTTTGTAGCGATTGGACTTATTTTCTTGGTTATTTTAACGTCAGGTAATCTCCAAGTTGTGTTTAAAAGATTTTCACACTAAAAATGTTCAAATAGTTTCCTGCCTAAACTTGATTAACATTAATCTAAGAGAAAGTTGATGTTTTAAAGTAATTTAATGATTACCATCAGGTTATTGTTCGCATTGCTCATCTTCAGGTTTCCATGTGCAGCGTTTTAATTCTTATTCTGTGTTCACAGAAAGTGAAGGGCAGGGCCAGGCCCCGCCAAATATGCTTTGTTCACGCTGCAATCGCTTCATGAAGCAGAAGTTTGCAGGTCATCACTGTGTCGCCTGTGCTAAGTTGGGAGTCGTTGCGTGTTAGTAGCTGGGCTGAGTTTGATCATGATCGAACATATGGGACCTATAGCCTTTGAAGAATCATTTCGCTCAAATCATGAGGGTGGTCCTTCGACGGCATATATATACTACGACATAGTCTCACACAGTGTGGTAGGTGATACTTCCGCACCGCTACTCAGAGTGATACCCATTTCTAGTACAGATGGAGGAAAAGATATATGTCAGTGGACGTTTCCTGATATTCAATACCACTCTGTGTCAAAGAACTACATCGATACTATTGGAATACTTATAATGGATAGAACTGGTGCCAACGTACCATTCAAGGTCGGAGCATCACCGAGTGTACTCTGTTTGCATTTCAGATGACGATGACAATGATAATGAGAGGGATGATGAGAGGGACAATGAGAGGAAGAATGAATGCTCCAGCACTGGCGCGTTATCATGCGAGTCAAGCGGGCCATGGACGCATTCCGGTTTTTATAGGTGCACGATACCAATCAGGACATGGACTCGGTAATATCTTAGGCAGACTATTACGTTCAGCAATACCTATCACAAAAAATGTGGCTAAATCTGTAGGTAAACCAGCTCTTAGTGCTGGAATCGGACTAGCTGAGGACGTAATGGCTGGGAAAAATGTTAAAACAGCATTACAATCGAGAGCACGTGATGTTGCCAGGTTTTTGATACCGGAAGCTGTAACAGTGGTGCATGGTGGTTTAAGACCACCTCAACCTAAATGTAAAAAGAGCAATAATACAGGTAATGCTCAGTCAATGCGTGTGATACCGAAGAGGAAGGGTCACAATAGATGGCAGAGAACACACGTGTCATGC
>CM067368.1:91988128-92063733 GCA_034401795.1 Chaetoderma sp. LZ-2023a | reverse complement strand
CACGACACGACGATGTTGCGCTATCGCAACAGATGTGTTAGCTATCAGCTGGGTGGGAATGTATGCATACGCATTCCCTCCAGCACTCCTGATTCCAAAAATTCTTCAGAAAATCAGACAGGACGAGTGCTAAGTGCTTCTGATCGCCCAAGATTGGCCACGCCGATCATGGTATACGGATCTGCTGGACCTTCTGATCTGCAATCCGGTTCGTCTGCCTCTGTTGGACAATATTATTTTCCAAGTCAAGGCCCTTCACAACAATCCGTCAATGTTCAGATGGACTGCGTGGATGGGTCTCTGTGGACGACAACATGTCGGTAGCCCAGGGGCACTGTGAGTCGAGTTTTACTGACCATTACCCCAGTGACACCTCGAATCCTCTCGCCTTATCGATTTTGAAAAAATAATTTAGGTGTACATATTTTGATGAGGTTTTCTCATTTTTAGTGAGCTTATGCCGTGACGACCGTCCGTTGTGTGTCCGTCGTCCGTCCGTCAGCTTCTCCTTTAAACGATTTCTCAAGAACCACGGGGTGGATTTCAATTATATTTGGCAGGAAGCATCCTTAGGGCATAGGGATCCAAGTTTGTTCAAATGGAGCCAATCGGCCAATTTGGCCGGTGGACATCTTGGATTTCGGCCGATTTTAGGAGACGTCTTTAAAAATCTTCTCCGAAACCACTTGAGGAATCGATTCAAAACTCAGGAAACATCATCTAGGGAAAGAGGTAAGCCATGTTTGGTCAAGATGACTTGATTGACCAAATGGTTCGGTGGCCATCTTGGATGACCTAGTTTTCCAAAAAAAATGGCTTCTCCAGAACCGCTGAAAGGATCAGGCCAAAATTTGGGAGATACGATCAGGGACTAAGGGCCATTAAAGTTTGTTCAAGGGAAGTTGATCCGTTGAAAAACATGGCTGCCGTGGGCCAATCAAAATGTAGCGTGTTTGACGGCCATATTGGATTTTTTTATTTGATAGATTTTGAGGCCGAAATTGGTTCTATATATGATTTTGGGTATTCTGAGCTCATTTTTGCCATTTTCGAAACGGTAGGATAAACGGTTTGGCGGCCATCTTGGATTATTTTCCCGCCAAAGGCGCCCATATTAAAGCAATGGGAAATTTAAAATGTCTTCTGGAGAACTACTAGGCCGATTTCAATTATATTTAGCAGGAAGCATCCGTAGGGTTCAAATGCTATTGTTCCAGGCGAGCGCCACAGGCCATTGGGCCTCTTGTTTAGTATATATAACCAATAACCCCGGGGCCGGGCCAAGGGGATGGGAAAAGTGTGGCTAAAAATTAAATTTTTCCAAAGGTATATCGTTTTGGAGCAGATGATTAGTATGTTGTGCATCCAACATATTAGAATCAAAATGCCTAGGTCATTTTTTTTTTGGTATATCGCATGTGTTTAACTTTAATTTCCTATCTTTATTGAAGGGCTACAACGAATGATCCAGTTGAGGTGGTTCGAGTCTTTCGCGATATACTTATCCAGGGACGGGCACTGGACACTTCGCCAGATTCATTTGTTGAAGGTGACACTGTTTCAATGTATGTGTCACGTTTTAACTTGATAAGCACAACAATGGATGAGTTATTGTCACTTGACTTTGACGAATTAAGACAGCCTCTTGAAGTCACGTTTTATGGCGAAAAGGCTAAAGACCTTGGGGGACCACGTCGAGAATTCTTCAGTTTGGTATTAAAATCCTTGCTGGACGAAGAATGCGAATTATTTACGAACACAGAGGCTGGTTTTGTAATAAATCAGACTGAAAAGAATATCAGAAATCGGTATTTCTTTGGCGCTGGGTTGCTTTGTGGTAAGTACCTAGGTCACAGAAATGTACCAAAATGGCATGTGCCTGTCTGTACCTAAAGGTGTGTCTATATGCAGTATCAACAGTAGTATCACCAAGTTTTGCTAATGTGCCAATAAAATAGGAACCTTATGGTGGGTCCTGGAAGGGGAGTGTGTCCTCCTCACATCAAGGTGGGATCTTTTTTCAGTCAGCTGAGCTAAAGCGATAACCCTCCGCCCAGTGTCTGTGTGTCTGACGTCAACAATTGTGGCACATTTTGTCATTTATGAATGTATTTTGTTCAAACTTGATCAATAGGACCATACTGGTTGCTTTCACCACTGGTCAATAATGGCAGTTTAGCGCAATAGGACAATACTGGTTGCTTTGATCACTAATCATATTGGTTGCTTTGACCACTGGTCAATATTGGCAGTTGAGCGCAATATGACCATTGATCAACTTGATAAAATAATTGGTATTCATGGTAAGAAATTGTACACAATCCTTGTGAAGAGAACAAATATTCTACTTGCAGGTCTAAGCATGCTGGAAGATGGACCTCTACCGTGTTTCCTGGAGAATGAACAAATGGAGAGACTGTTTTCTCAGGAACAAATGTTGACAGACGCAGAGCAGCTATTTAAATCTGGGTTTAATGTCCTGGGAATTGTTGATGTAAGTTTCATAAATATACTCTGCAATAATGTATTGCTATTTAACGCTTAGCATGCTGATGGCAAAAAGTAAATAGTTACAGAGCTGGGTGGGGAGGGGGTGGGGTGGGGTGGGGGGGTAGAAAAGCGGGTTTACATTTAGGAAGCAATTGTTGCTGAAGAAAGGTGGGTAAATTAATATAGCCTTGCACCTTGAATACTATTGTTATGGAGACTACAAAATTCAGAATTACACAGTTCATATATTTTCGGGTGGACCGAAAAAAAATGCACCAAACTTGAACGTGCGTATCTAATAAACTACACTGTCTTCGATTAAATTTGGCTACTATTTAGATAGCCAGCGACTATTGCTCCCTCGGTATGTGGGTGGGTGGATGCATACATGTACGTGGGTGGGTGCATGCATGCATACATGTACGTTAGTGTGTGTGAGCTCGTGTGTGTGTCCTAGCTGCATTCATTGATCAACTAAAATCTAAAATACATATTTATATTTCCAGTTGGTTATCCAGAAGCCGTGTATCAAATTTCTTTTAAGACACACTGCCCAACATCAGTTAACATACAAGCATCTGATGGATCTACTAACTCCTGAATTCTCAGATGAAGGAACCAGCAGACGTATCTATGAAGAAAAAACCTACAGTTACTTTGTATCCTATATTAAAGAGGTGGCAGGTTAGTTTTTCTATTGCTGACGGATTTTGAAAGGGGTGGTTGAGAGTAGTTTTCAGTTCCTAGACGTGAAGGTCAATATTAGTAATCAATTTATATATTACTCAGCTTAGACAAGCTGTTATCTGTCTGTAGTGCACTGGCATGAATGAGGAAAAGTAATCTAGTTAGAAGTTGATTTCAACTACATCCTCCATTTTATGTGTTAAGACCGGTTTACACGATCAGATTTTTCAACAGATTCATCAGATATATCAGATTTGCCAGACACGAAATCTGCTCGTGTAAACGCAAAATCTAACGAATCTGAAGACTCAGCAGATTCTTCAGACTTCAAATTTTTGTCATGACCGAACGTCACAAAGACGTAAAAAACTTTTATGACGTCACAATTAAATAATTAGGCATATATATATATACGTCATCAATGATAAACATCACAAAGAAGTAAAAACCTTTTATGGCGTCATAAATATCTGAGCGTTCAAGTTTGGAGCAAATCTGATAAATTTGATGACAATTCTGACAAATCTATTGAATCTGATGAAAATTCTGATCGTGTAAACCGGCCTTTACGTGCAGGGGATATGAACCCTATGGTAGTAGGTTCAAACCGACCCAGCAGCACTTCATGCTTACATCTTACATGTACCTTCCTTCTCGTGGTGCCACGGGACATATTTTAAGAATTTAATCAAGAGTTTCCTTCTGTACATTCAGACAATACTTCTCATCCTCTGCTAACCTTTGTGGGCTTGTTAAGTGATGACGTCATTCTGGAGCCAAAAGCTCTTTTGTAGCAAGCAGTCTTAGGAAATGTCAATTTGCGGACCAAAATAAGAGGATTTTTGAAAATTTACACTGGCATGACTACAGTGGTCAATTTTCAAAAATAGTCTGCAAATGGACATTTTCTGTGAGCAAAACGAAAATTGTGTGAACAAATTTGTGAGTTATGGTTAAATAAACAAGTGCGACTTGCTATAAGTCGCGACTATGGCAACTTTGGCCTTGACCTTTGACCATGACCTTTAACCTGGTGAACTCATTAATTGAGGTCTGGCTCCCATTGGTGTAGGTAACCATGTCGTCAAGTTTTGTTGCAATATGAGTGTCCAGTCTACTTCGAATAATACTTACCAGATGTACTATTATTATAATGTCTATTATCTAGTCTAGCTCAAAATAAACAATTAAAACTCCGGACTCTCCATAGTCCTGCCCATACTGAGTCTGGGAATTACCATTAGTCGGCAGGTACCGAGTTATTTCCCAACAACAGTCAGATTCGTCTATTTTGCTAGACTTTACAGTCGCGTTTTTTGTAGTCTTAAACTTAGCTTAAATTTTTGCGTTTTTAGTGCCTTGAGCAAGTTCTTATTGCTGGGTTCATGGAAGGAAAAGGGAAATCGTCGCAGGGGCAGGTTGTGTCAATCTAGAATTTATACATTCGTGCCATAATGACTGTTTCAATTGTCCTTAAATTGGCACATTGTTTTAAAATGGCAGCCATTGTTGGAGTCGCTCCATAACCCATTAACTTTTTAATCTTATCCGGGTACTCGGTTAATTTCTCTTGCGACTTATTTCCTTTCAAGAGCCCATAGTGAAGATGGCATGATTAACATTTTATTTTGGCTCGCGGTATCTATGCACTCAGTTTTAAGCCGATCATTAGCTCTCGCTTCCTTGCCGAGGGTGTTTGTAGCGATTGGACTTATTTTCTTGGTTATTTTAACGTCAGGTAATCTCCAAGTTGTGTTTAAAAGATTTTCACACTAAAAATGTTCAAATAGTTTCCTGCCTAAACTTGATTAACATTAATCTAAGAGAAAGTTGATGTTTTAAAGTAATTTAATGATTACCATCAGGTTATTGTTCGCATTGCTCATCTTCAGGTTTCCATGTGCAGCGTTTTAATTCTTATTCTGTGTTCACAGAAAGTGAAGGGCAGGGCCAGGCCCCGCCAAATATGCTTTGTTCACGCTGCAATCGCTTCATGAAGCAGAAGTTTGCAGGTCATCACTGTGTCGCCTGTGCTAAGTTGGGAGTCGTTGCGTGTTAGTAGCTGGGCTGAGTTTGATCATGATCGAACATATGGGACCTATAGCCTTTGAAGAATCATTTCGCTCAAATCATGAGGGTGGTCCTTCGACGGCATATATATACTACGACATAGTCTCACACAGTGTGGTAGGTGATACTTCCGCACCGCTACTCAGAGTGATACCCATTTCTAGTACAGATGGAGGAAAAGATATATGTCAGTGGACGTTTCCTGATATTCAATACCACTCTGTGTCAAAGAACTACATCGATACTATTGGAATACTTATAATGGATAGAACTGGTGCCAACGTACCATTCAAGGTCGGAACATCACCGAGTGTACTCTGTTTGCATTTCAGATGACGATGACAATGATAATGAGAGGGATGATGAGAGGGACAATGAGAGGAAGAATGAATGCTCCAGCGCTGGCGCGTTATCATGCGGGCCATGGACGCATTCCAGTTTTTATAGGTGCACGATACCAATCAGGACATGGACTCGGTAATATCTTAGGCAGACTATTACGTTCAGCAATACCTATCACAAAAAATGTGGCTAAATCTGTAGGTAAACCAGCTCTTAGTGCTGGAATCGGACTAGCTGAGGACGTAATGGCTGGAAAAAATGTTAAAACAGCATTACAATCGAGAGCACGTGATGTTGCCAGGTTTTTGATACCGGAAGCTGTAACAGTGGTGCATGGTGGTTTAAGACCACCTCAACCTAAATGTAAAAAGAGCAATAATACAGGTAATGCTCAGTCAATGCGTGTGATACCGAAGAGGAAGGGTCGCAATAGATGGCAGAGAAAACAAGCTTTAATTAGCAAACAACATGGAACTTAATCAGATCTGCGAGTTCTGGAAGAGCGAATTAGACATTTTTCAGATGCGTCCCATAGTGACAACATTGGAGTCTGCAAAGTGGGAACAGTTTTAGCCTGTATCTAGTTTATCAGATAGTAGACTGATCGAGTTTTACGTCAGTGGGTCTGCTGATAGATATTTAGATCTTACTCAATCTTATCATCGATTAAAGTTAAGCTAGTAAAGCTAGATCGAAATGGTGATAAGAAGACACTCGAGGCGAATGACCTGATAGCGCCTGCGAATAATCTTTTGCATACGATGTTCTAATAAGTGGATGTTTGTTTGAATGGAAAACGTCAGTGACTCGAAAGAAAATTATGCTTTCCGCTCGTACATTGAGATGTTACTAAATTGTGGCAGTGATGCCGCATCCTCGCATCTAAAACTTGCCGGATGGAAAATAGATGATACTGGTGAATTTGATAATATTGCCGATACTAACTTAGGATTTCAAGCATGTAGCAGAATGATGGCACAGAGTAAAACAATGCAATTAATAGGCCGCATACACATGGATATGTTTCTGCAGAACTGATTCCTGCTCGGTTCCGTTGATTTAAGAGTACACCTACAGAGGAGTAAAGATGCGTTCGCCATTATGGCCACGGAAGGAGAGAGGCCTAAATTGAAAATATTGTCAGCTAACTTATTTGTACGCAAAGTTATCCCATCAGCAGATCTGCTAGTGGTGCGTGCCAGTAATCTGAGACAGACAAGCACGGAATATCCTATTCGCAGGGTAGTGTGTAAGACTTTTACAGCACCTAGCGGTGTTATGAGCATCGATAGAGATACTATATTTACTGGTCAGCTACCTACTAGAGTATTATTCGCTTTTGTACCTAATGATGCCTATAATGGTGTGGTACATAAAATTCCCTTCAAGTTTGATAACAATAACACTACCTACGCTACATGGTATATAAATGGAGAAGAGGTTACAACATCGCCAATATGTCCTTCGTTTAGCGACGACATTTACTCGGACGCTTATTTCTCACTATTCAGTGGTACTGGGGGGTTATTCAAAGACCGAGGCTACCTGATAAATAAGTCACAGTTCAGATATGGAACCACATTGTTCGCATTGGATTTTACGCCAGATCTAGCTGATTCAGAGCATCGCTACACTACACGCACTGGTTTTTTAAGAGTGGTTTTCCATTTTGCTCAAGCACTTACCGCTACAACAAATGTAATTTGCTATGCTGAATTTGATAGTATGATAGAAATTGGATCAGACTTTAACGTATTAACAGATTATTAACAAATATGTTGAATACATTTGGAATAGAGGATCTATTATTCGGCGACAATAAAACACGTGAACACTTTCTCGGTGTTTTTCCAATTGACAATGTACCCGCACATATTAAATATTGCCCGGCCTCATTACTAATAAACACGCATCACAGTAATAAATATGGACAACATTGGGTGGCAGTTTATTACACTAGAAATTGAAATGCTGAATACTTTGATCCTTATGGAAGACGCCCTTCTGACGGAAGAATGATATCAAATGTACAAATGGACACCGTGTTCATGTTTATTATTTCAACAATGATCGTGTTCAACCAACCATGACGTCTACTTGCGGAAATTATTGTGTATATTTCTTATACCATTGTTCGAGGGGTGTACAAATGAAACACATATTATGGGCGCTAAGAAACAGAGACAAAAATGACGCGATAGTGAAACGTCTGACGCACAGGGTTATGAATAAACAGAAAAAATGATCATGTTTAATGTATAATTATTTATGTACTATGTTTTCTTTTTAATTATCATGAATAAATGTCACTAATATTTATCATAAAAATGCACGTGTCAATAAAAAATACATTTATTTTGTAAAAATATGTTATTATTTCTTCGTGTTCCATTCTCACCCCTCACCCATCCATCCCCAATTATCACCATTTTGATACACTGCGATGGATGAATGCCGATAATGGCTAAAAAATTAATGGCACGCTAAGCACGCGAGGCATACCACAATAATCCAAAGATCCGTAATTAATCGTATTCACATTGTGACAATGACAAAAAATGTGGACATATTTGAATACAGAGAAAACCATATGACGTGCTCTGTAATTGAACCCTGCACAGAATGTGTGTGTGCTGATGCACCAGGTGCGTGCTTGTGTGTGGGGTGCGTACGTGATGAAAAGTAGGACACCCTTAAGATGTGGATGATGGATCAGAACCAGATTCCATCGATACAGACACATTCAACCTCGTATTTCACGACGAGTGACGCCTTTCGTCGTGGTTATGTGTGGTACATACCAATGCCATTATTAGTTCGCAAGGAAGCAGGCATAGACAAAATCTAACATCAGCTGCCATTAAAGTGAATGAAGCGGCCATGTTTAATGTTAATATGAGTAATGCGCGAACACGTCATAAATATGCAAAAGCACTAACGCGCCAAAACGTGATATTCTAATAATTGTATAAGGGAATTAGTAGATATGTCCACTCGGTTAAGAACTGTGATTATGTTATTTATTCAAAAACATTCCAGGGAAGTATGCATTCGCAAATACATAGTGAAATCTCCTAGTGAGTAACCTAGGCGATAATTCAATAGTAATTTTGAATATTTCTAAAAAAACACATAGAACGAGACGGGAGGTACCAACATGTTCTTTCATTATTAACACATGGTATGTTTGTATCTCGATTAAAGATTGATACAATTCCAGTTTTCTATAAAATAAAAAAATGTCATTCAAACGTGGTGCAATAGTCATGTTTTGAAATCTGATGATGTTAATTTTAAACAGTGGACAAAAACATGTGACCGAAATAGGGGCGTGTTTAGATTGGAAAGATAGTTTTACTGACAGCTCATATTTTAGCTTTAAAAGCGAAATGCACGCGACTAGTAAGGCATACAGCTTTTTGAATTTGCCAAAACGAAAATGGAATCTCACTTATGCGATCGCTGGAACACGATCGATTCTACGCCTATTAATTGTGGTTGCTTCGAATGGAACAAATATAATGAGGTACCAGTACAGCAACCATTTTTAATGTCATTGCGCGAAATCCCGAACCACTGGAGAGATTATCTAGCAGAACCGAATGACCGTAATTACAACAAATGGGTGCAAGCGAAGTACCAACTTCGTAATGATTGTTGCACATGTATGTGGTGCGAAGAAAACAGATACTTCCGTTTGCGTAATTGAGATGAAAAACATTTATGTAAAAGCAGAAAAATAAAAATAAAGAAATAGGCCTCTTTTTTAAGGGCCCACCAAAAAACTAAATTATGTTACATACACACACCCATATGCCAACGGGTGTATAATAGGACACACGCATGCACGTATGCACAACGTACATGCAAAGGGGACAAAGAACATGGTTGACAAGGGGCACGTGCGTAGCGCCACATGCGCGTCGTCACGCACGTGTCATCACACACGTGAGGGTATGCACAGAATGTGTGTGTGCTGATGCACCAGGTGCGTGCTTGTGTGTGGGGTGCGTACGTGATAAAAAGTAGGACACCCTTAAGATGTGGATGATGGATCAGAACCAGATTCCATCGATACAGACACATTCAACCTCGTATTCCACGACGAGTGACGCCTTTCGTCGTGGTTATGTGTGGTACATACCAATGCCATTATTAGTTCGCAAGGAAGCAGGCATAGACAAAATCTAACATCAGCTGCCATTAAAGTGAATGAAGCGGCCATGTTTAATGTTAATATGAGTAATGCGCGAACACGTCATAAATATGCAAAAGCACTAACGCGCCAAAACGTGATATTCTAATAATTGTACAAGGGAATTAGTAAATATGTCCACTCGGTTAAGAACTGTGATTATGTTATTTATTCAAAAACATTCCAGGGAAGTATGCATTCGCAAATACATAGTGAAATCTCCTAGTGAGTAACCTAGGCGATAATTCAATAGTAATTTTGAATATTTCTAAAAAAACACATAGAACGAGACGGGAGGTACCAACATGTTCTTTCATTATTAACACATGGTATGTTTGTATCTCGATTAAAGATTGATACAATTCCAGTTTTCTATAAAATAAAAAAAATGTCATTCAAACGTGGTGCAATAGTCATGTTTTGAAATCTGATGATGTTAATTTTAAACAGTGGACAAAAACATGTGACCGAATTGGGGCGTGTTTAGATTGGAAAGATAGTTTTACTGACAGCTCATATTTTAGCTATAAAAGCGAAATGCACGCGACTAGTAAGGCATACAGCTTTTTGAATTTGCCAAAACGAAAATGGAATCTTAATTATGCGATCGCTGGAACACGATCGATTCTACGCCTATTAATTGTGGTTGCTTCGAATGGAACAAATATAATGAGGTACCAGTACAGCAACCATTTTTAATGTCATTGCGCGAAATCCCGAACCACTGGAGAGATTATCTCGCGGAACCGAATGACCGTAATTACAACAAATGGGTGCAAGCGAAGTACCAACTTCGTAATGATTGTTGCACATGTATGTGGTGCGAAGAAAACAGATACTTCCGTTTGCGTAATTGAGATGAAAAACATTTATGTAAAAGCAGAAAAATAAAAATAAAGAAATAGGCCTCTTTTTTAAGGGCCCACCAAAAAACTAAATTATGTGACATACACACACCCATATGCCAACGGGTGTATAATAGGACACACGCATGCACGTATGCACAACGTACATGCAAAGGGGACAAAGAACATGGTTGACAAGGGGCACGTGCGTAGCGCCACATGCGCGTCGTCACGCACGTGTCATCACACACGTGAGGGTATGCACAGAATGTGTGTGTGCTGATGCACCAGGTGCGTGCTTGTGTGTGGGGTGCGTACGTGATAAAAAGTAGGACACCCTTAAGATGTGGATGATGGATCAGAACCAGATTCCATCGATACAGACACATTCAACCTCGTATTCCACGACGAGTGACGCCTTTCGTCGTGGTTATGTGTGGTACATACCAATGCCATTATTAGTTCGCAAGGAAGCAGGCATAGACAAAATCTAACATCAGCTGCCATTAAAGTGAATGAAGCGGCCATGTTTAATGTTAATATGAGTAATGCGCGAACACGTCATAAATATGCAAAAGCACTAACGCGCCAAAACGTGATATTCTAATAATTGTACAAGGGAATTAGTAAATATGTCCACTCGGTTAAGAACTGTGATTATGTTATTTATTCAAAAACATTCCAGGGAAGTATGCATTCGCAAATACATAGTGAAATCTCCTAGTGAGTAACATAGGCGATAATTCAATAGTATTTTGAATATTTCTAAAAAAACACATAGAACGAGACGGGAGGTACCAACATGTTCTTTCATTATTAACACATGGTATGTTTGTATCTCGATTAAAGATTGATACAATTCCAGTTTTCTATAAAATAAAAAAAATGTCATTCAAACGTGGTGCAATAGTCATGTTTTGAAATCTGATGATGTTAATTTTAAACAGTGGACAAAAACATGTGACCGAAATAAGGGCGTGTTTAGATTGGAAAGATAGTTTTACTGACAGCTCATATTTTAGCTATAAAAGCGAAATGCACGCGACTAGTAAGGCATACAGCTTTTTGAATTTGCCAAAACGAAAATGGAATCTCACTTATGCGATCGCTGGAACACGATCGATTCTACGCCTATTAATTGTGGTTGCTTCGAATGGAACAAATATAATGAGGTACCAGTACAGCAACCATTTTTAATGTCATTGCGCGAAATCCCGAACCACTGGAGAGATTATCTCGCGGAACCGAATGACCGTAATTACAACAAATGGGTGCAAGCGAAGTACCAACTTCGTAATGATTGTTGCACATGTATGTGGTGCGAAGAAAACAGATACTTCCGTTTGCGTAATTGAGATGAAAAACATTTATGTAAAAGCAGAAAAATAAAAATAAAGAAATAGGCCTCTTTTTTAAGGCCCACCAAAAAACTAAATTATGTTACATACACACACCCATATGCCAACGGGTGTATAATAGGACACACGCATGCACGTATGCACAACGTACATGCAAAGGGGACAAAGAACATGGTTGACAAGGGGCACGTGCGTAGCGCCACATGCGCGTCGTCACGCACGTGTCATCACACACGTGAGGGTATGCACAGAATGTGTGTGTGCTGATGCACCAGGTGCGTGCTTGTATGTGGGGTGCGTACGTGATAAAAAGTAGGACACCCTTAAGATGTGGATGATGGATCAGAACCAGATTCCATCGATACAGACACATTCAACCTCGTATTCCACGACGAGTGACGCCTTTCGTCGTGGTTATGTGTGGTACATACCAATGCCATTATTAGTTCGCAAGGAAGCAGGCATAGACAAAATCTAACATCAGCTGCCATTAAAGTGAATGAAGCGGCCATGTTTAATGTTAATATGAGTAATGCGCGAACACGTCATAAATATGCAAAAGCACTAACGCGCCAAAACGTGATATTCTAATAATTGTACAAGGGAATTAGTAGATATGTCCACTCGGTTAAGAACTGTGATTATGTTATTTATTCAAAAACATTCCAGGGAAGTATGCATTCGCAAATACATAGTGAAATCGCCTAGTGAGTAACCTAGGCGATAATTCAATAGTAATTTTGAATATTTCTAAAAAACACATAGAACGAGACGGGAGGTAGCAACATGTTCTTTCATTATTAGCACATGGTATGTTTGTATCGCGATTAAAGATTGATCGATCAGCTATTCCCGACAAATGGAGAAATTAAAACCATAAGCAACAAATAATCTTTTTATCATACGTATGCTCGACATACAATTATATAAACACATGGAGCCCTCAGAGACATAATGACTACATTGTAATCATCGTGCAACCACAAAATCTAAAATGACTGACATTATTGCAAATGCAATATTTAGTCAGGGTCACAGTGTAAAAAATATATTTTTCGTTCAGAATTTTTGGGGATTTGTAAAACTATATATTTTCGGAAAGCTTTTAATGTGTAAATTTCAAAAACCAATGTTTGCATTTGCACAAAAGTCTTCATGGCGGCCATCTTGAATTTCAAAATGGCCGCCATCGAAAATCTTTGAAATCCAATATATCTGCAACCATATGACCTAGATTAATAATTTTGATGTCTATATCTATGTTTTCTGGGTCAGTGAATGCATTGGTAACATTTATAATAAACTTCAAATAACAGAAATCATGTTTTGGTAGATAAGTCCTGACTTAATATGTAATTTACAGACAGCATCTGCAAATTTGTAACTTTTTGTGATAATGTTGCAATGATGAATTTTATTTGGCATATAGCAGAGTTATCTCACCAATTTAATCTAAGTATTCAAGCAACAATCAATGTGCTGCATCAGTTGCTGTCTACCTACCAACATTGGCGTCATCTTCATCATCTGATATAGAGACATCAACGATTGAGTCATCATCATTTTCACACTCTGCGCTGCATTGACAAAGCTCAGTGCATGGTACGTCTTTGGATTTTCACGAGCATCGATGAGAGGAACAATTCGATTTGCATTGACACCTAACCATCTCAATGAGAGACTTTGGCGCTGGTAAAACATCTGTTGTTTTTGCCTTTAGTTGGCCACCTGTCTCCTTGTAGTATCCATTCTGTAGTGGATCCAGAAACACATGATGTGAAATGTCTGCCTGACCCCACACATTTGTCTGGACTTGTACTACAAGGACATGCTGCTTCAAAGCACCAATAGTAGGCGGTAGACTTTCACTATCAGCAAGCTGCTTACAGAATAAATGCCAACGTAACTCTGGGATGTTCTCGATTCTAATAGACTTCGGACAGTATGCAGCACACACAAATTTTGCCAGAGTTGAAAGTAGCTCATCTGTGACCTCAGTGCTTCTCGATAAATGTATCAGAGCGTCGATTACATCGCTGTCTGCCTTTGGGAAAAGCTTTAACCATGTTGATTTACCTATCCTAGAGAACCTGCCAATATTGTCTGCTCCAGTAAACGCATGGAATGCGGGTAATGCTCTTACTTTCTCCTTGCCTAGAGGTTTCCATATAGGCCGTAGCTTAATGGTACCAGAAACCATTGAGATAGACGTATTCTTAGGTAGATTGTCATAATATGCTATTGCCAGCACTAAGACATCAGTGTCTGGAGAGAAAATCACCAACTCTGCTGTATCAAGATTTCGCTGTGTTGCACATATGGCATGATAGATCATTAATGTATCAGCTTCCTCATGATTGTTGTTCTCAAAATGTAGGCTTCTATTACTTATCGGCTGGCCTGATGCTGATGCTATGACCAAGGTAGATGAGTCTTTATTGTACTCAATAGTCTTCTCTGCCAGATACTGCGCAAGGTTATTCTTTGTTTGGTCATGAGACAAAAATTTTGTCATAGGGATATGCTTGATACTGGTATCATCTTTGACTTGATATCTAATTGGATCCTTCCCATGTGGTCGTTTCTCTCTGGTCGTGTTTTTCAGGGAATCTGCTTGATATGTATCAAATACAAGAATGATCTCATCATATACTGCTGTCAGACTCATTAACCTGTCATTAAAACATTTACTAAGGTCGTTGACTGTCACAATAGTTGCTGGTTTCTTTGCCAGCTTCTGGACAAGAACCATTCCATCCACAACTGCGATTCTCCTACTAGATTCCTTAGTAGCGACGGCAGTTGCGACAGCAGTTGCGACGGCAGTTGCTTCTGTTGCACCTAATAAGAGTGAATCATCTGTGCTCTCGGTTTGTGATAGGTCAGTCAGGAGCTTGATTAACTTCGACTTGTCGGTGCACTGTAGGACAGAGCCACACGGAGCAAACAGCGCCCTCGGTGTCAGTGTGAATTCAAAGTTGCCGATCAAATCAATGTCTCGACTCGACTTTGCGAGAATCATCAGCCTAGCATATAGATCTTCAGTTTCCTTTAGATTTGCTTTGTCACGAATACGTACTGTTGTCTTTTTGTTTCCAGATGTATACATCTTGTTTTTCTCACGCTTCACTGGTGCCCAAAGGCTTACCTCTCCATTAATGCGCTCTTTCACATACTCTTCATATAATGTCTGTCCTCTTTCGTCTACATCCAGGATTTGTGGTACCGACTCTTGTGGTACATAAGCAAGTGAGATAATGTTGTAGATCATGTCACCTTCAGCAGCGAAAGGATTACCATGAGTCAGTATGGCAGCCTTTATCTTGTCGATTGTGGTGTGTTCGTGTTTAACAGCACTTGCTCCAATGCCATGGTGATCTCTGACCTTGTCTTTTTGCAAATCAAATTGACACTTAAATTCCCGGGATAGCCGTGACAGTTCTGGAGCAGCGAGGAAAAATCGCTGTCTCGCATTTGCATTGTTAGATATTCCAATTAGTCCTGAGTGCACTTTCATCAGTTTGTTCAGATGCTCACATGCATGATTCGCACCAATTGAAGTGAATGGCATGTCATTCTTAGTCACTGCAATGTTTTCAGTTTCAAATTCTTGCCATGTGTCTGGATGATTCTGCTTGAGTGCATACATATCTGCTATGTATCTTGGCCAAAGACGTTTGTATTTGATTCTATCAAAAGCTAAGATTAACTTGCTCAGTGCTTCTCCAGCTTCAAGATGAAGGGTCAGATCAGTATTTCGGGATGATGGGACAAAGAAAAGGATTGTTTCCACACGGTGCAGATAGTTCATTAATGACTTGAACATCGCATGTTGGGACCTCTTTGTCACCCATGTCTGAAAGAGATTCAGCATATCAGTATTAGACAGCACTTGGAGAAGATTGCTATGAGCCGGCATCACTGATTCTGCCTGGTTGGCTTGGTTTGATTTACTGCATGCCTCTTCTATGTCATCTGTAGCTGATATGCATGCATCCCTTAGATTTGGATACTCTTTGAAGAATTCGTCAAAGACTAGTTCATACAATGCGATGTAAGAGTAGATATGAGCATGAAGAGAACGTGAGTAGTGCTTGCATTTCAGGATTTGTGTCGTTGTGGTAGAGCTACAGACATCAGCCTCGATCCATGCACCGTCTATTCCGGAATTCTCAATAGAAGTACCGAGAGCTCTCAATGCAGCCATGACGACATGGAGTTCACCAAGTCTTGGGATAACACCACTCTTTAAATTGGCGTTGACATCTACAAGCTGCACTGCTTTCTCATACAGGGTCATGTCAAAAGCAATGACTGTTAGATGGTCTTTACCAACAGCCATCTCCTTCAATGTTTGTGCTTGTTTAATTACAGTCATTAGCGTTGACCATTCATGAGCCAGCTCTGGGAGAAGAGGCAATGCACCAACATTGGTTAGAGATCTACTTGATGACAGGAGTGAATTATACCCAGCCCATCCAGGAACCAAACACATCTCTTTCCTCTCATCCATCCTCGCAACAACAGATGCTATGACCCAACCTATATGGGTCAGCTGATAAGAGTCTGCAATACCGGTTTTACTCAACACAAAATTACTTTGCATTCCAGGTTGAGCCTTTAGTTTGACGCATGGCAACATAGATGTGTGTTATGGTGTAATGGATAAGCTCTTTGCATCACCAATGTTTAAAGGTGGTGCAATGGATTCCCCGGGTGCAGAAGCTTTTTGATAGACCGCAACAATTGTTCCATGTGTAGAACCTTTACCATCAATGGTATCCTCAGCAAAATCGGTGTTGTCCACAGCAAAGAAAACAAATGTCCCTTTCTTTAGAAATGGTGGTACATACAGATTATTGAATTGTCTCATGTTTTCGACAACCGAGTTAGCTATTGCTGTTTCTAGAAGCATGGTATGGTGGTAGGATGTGCAACAGTTCTGTGCATGAAGAATATTCACACTCTTCTTATTCCTGGTGTCGTGATGCACAGATAATGCCAATCCTAGAACCTGAGAATTTGCTCTTCTTTGCTGGGATATGAATTTTTCAGAAGAGGTAGCTTTAGGTTTATGCATCACTTGCCTATCCGATTTAAGTCCAAACATGAGGGTTTGACAAGATGTAAGCACTGCTCTATCAACGAGACACTCTCTGGTTTTGCTATCCAAACTATCTACAGGTCCAACCATTATCCATCGTATCAGTGTGTATAGTTCACATGGGATGTCATCCATATTGCTGGAAACAAGGACTGAACCAGGTTCACCATCATTCTTAGTGAATGTTGTGATGCTTTTTCGAACAATCTGTGCTGCCCTATAGATCGCCGTCATGCCTTCCATACCATCATCTTCACACATCGCAGAATGAACCATTTCTTCCTCACATGCTTCTAGCGAGTAAAGAACGGCACACTTGCGCCTGTCCTTTTGAAGGGCAGATCTTGCATGATTTAGCTCAGAAAGGAGTTTCTCTTTCAGCCACTGCCTACTAAATGTAGGTGAATGATTGTCCAAGGATTTACGGTCAAACATGTTTATATATGTTATTTCTATGTCAGCCATAGACAGATAAGCCCCATTTCGGGTGTGTGTATCAACAATATGGATAATTTCAATCAGACATGCCATTTGCCGGGAGAGATCATTCTCAGCATTTCTTGTAGTATCTGAATCTCGTAAAATGTGGAAAACATGCTTCCTCCAGCATGGCTTGTGATAACGGACATCAACTGCATGTGCATCACACGGGGAAAGCGAGGTATTTAATCTATAAGTAATGCTGTATCTTGTGCTATTTCCAATGCATCTCTTAGGGCTTTACCAGCATTATGAGTTCGTAATTTGAACAACTGCTGATTATGATCGTCTGTCTGGCAGAAGAAACACAGTTCCTTACACAGTGGAATTGTCGAAGAACGTGTAAATACTGAAGTTGATGTCGATGCCTCATCAATAGCACTTTTCCTCTTTATCCCACGTTTCTTAGTAATGTAAGACCCACTAGATAGTGCATCTTCTATGCGATTTCGTGCACGTCGTATTTCTTCTTTGTTAGTGGCAGTAGAGTAACAACTGCGATGCCAACCCGCTTTATGTGAAGATAGGTCACCATATGTGCAAAGTCTTTTCTGAATTTCAATGTATGAACCATCTTTCAATGTTGCTCTCTCTTCGACTGCTTGCAACAAATTGATAAATGAGTCTATTCTTGGATGCTGCACCATTGGTCCTTTAACAGTAGCATATGTCTGGCATAAAATGCATAGCTTCCAGTTTGTTAACTCCTGTGTTGCATCAAGCTGTACATCGCTCATGATTTACTCAAATTTGATGACAAAATATATTTGATCAATGCTTATTGCAAGATTACAAACGATAATCCTGAAGATTATTGCTGTCTGATTATGCTTATTGCAAATCTATGAGCAGACGATCATTTGAAAAACTTTTCTGCAAAAATTTGCTTTCAGTTTACTTTTACTGGTGAATTTGAAAATTACCCTGGGCCATGCATTATTGTAAAATTGTGACACGCCGCTCACCATATACATACTATGTCATAATATGTTTATTAATAAACATGATGACAATGTGATTACGTAGATAACAGGCCATTGGGCTATATCGTCATTCTATCCCCTCTATAGGATTACCATGGGCTACTGTTACCGTTAAATATTGTAACAAATATTGATTTAGTAAAAAGGTGCGACATTTGCAGATGTTGTGTGAGAATTGCTTATTATTTTGGGAATTATCAACCAAAACATTATTTCTGGCACTTGAAGTTTATTATAAATGTTACCAATGCATTCGTTGACCCAGAAAACCTAGATATAGATATCAAAATTGTGAATTTAGGGTACATGGTTGCAGATATATTGGATTTCGAAGGATTTAGATGGCGGCCATATTGAAAATTCAAGATGGCCGCCATGAAGACATTTATGCAAATGCAAACGTTGGTTTTTGAAATTGGCATATAAAATGCTTTCCAAAAATATATAGTGTTACAAATCCCCAAAAATTCTGAACGAAAATACATAGTGAACCCTACTAATTAAGTATTTTAAAAACAATTTGCGCATAATGTCGGTTAAGCCAACAGTCAAAACGCTTTCAAAATATTCAACAAAATAGTTTACTAATAAATTAACGTTAGCAACGAAACAGTCAAATTATTTTCAAAATATACATCAATATCGAGCATTGACGTAATTCCTCACCCCTCCTCAACCTCATACTCCCTGCTCCTCCTACGACCTCCGTTATCAAACCACCTCTTAAACTCAATTTTTTTACATCCTATTATCAGTACTCTTCTTAAACTCTATTATTTTTACCTTACATACCACGGTAGATAACTACGGAGGGGTGGGGGGGCCGCTATGTTAAAACGTAAAATACACAACTTTTAATGGTTAATATTTTCAGGACATACTACCGGGTTCTACCATGAACATTGATTCTCAAGTGTGTGCGGGTGTTCGCCATTGTTCTCTAAAATCTCTCAAATACGGGTCGCTGTTCACCATTGTTCTCTAAACACTTTTCCTTTGATGTGCGGCTATTCGCCATTGTTCTACCCTCTGTGCGGCCGTTCGCCATTGTTCTCGCGGTGAAGAACAATAGCAAGCAGAACCATACATCACTACTACCGCTGGCCGCAGTACCTCCGCTAAGATATGTGCAGCGCAGTTCCACTAGCTTATCAGTAATTCTCCGATGGACGCCACCAACGTCACCACCACCTCCACCAGCACAACAACAACAACAACAACAACAACAAGTATCATCGATTCAACCAGCACCACAAACAGCGCCACCGTCACCACCACCACCATGCCGCCGTGGCCACCACTGCCACCACCGCCACCACCACGACCACGCCACCACCGCCACTACCGCCCCCGCCGCCGCTGTCCCAACCATGGTAGTCGTCGTCGTCGTCGTCGTCACCAACAATGACGGCGGAAGTCAAGTACGCATGCGCAGGATTTCTCGCCTAACTTTGTCAGAAACTTACTACATAACAAAGAGGAGATGTTCATAGAATCCTTATTTTCCTAGTCCATTTCTATTTTGTTTGTAATTTAATACATATGCTCGGAAAGGAAGTTTTATTAACTATCAATTGATGCAGATTATAATAATCTACAGAAGTTAGAAATTACTTCATTTTTATTTTATATGTAGATGATACTCCGTCCCATGTGAATGTATGGGAAATCCACAAATATTCTATGTGAGCATCTTTCTACTTTGAACAGTAATTTCAAACCTTTAACAAAGGCTTTAACAAAGGCTCTAAAATTAATCACAATATGTGTCAGAAAGTATGGATATTCAAGATTACGAATCTGTAAAGACTATATTTTTATGATAATTCTGTTTTACTTCCTTTTGCATTTGAATGTTGGAAATCATATTCAAATCAAAAATCTTTGTTGAAAACATCAATGTGGTATGCACGTGCGAAAGTACGTCACGCTGCGGTGATTTCTATACCACTCCGACAATTAATGTCTTTATTGATTCACAGGCATTAGGCACTCCGACCCACCAGTGTTTGCATTGGAGGTTGATGAACAGTGGAGTGGTAGAAATAAATACATAAATCAACGAATGAACGAACGAAGGATGATTTATTCTATAAGAAGGAACGGACGGACGGGGTGGGGAGTGCGGATGGACAATGAATGGGTGGCTAGAAGGAAGGGAAGATCGGCAGACGAATGGATTGATAGAAGCTAAGCCACGTTGACGTAATATAATAGTTTAGAGTCAGGCGTAAACAAATTGTTGATAAAACAAAACCATTTATCAATAAGTCTGACCATGGTGAAAAATCAATGCCTAATTTTACCTGTCTATAACAGGCACATTATGGAACATCAAAGAGCCGCCATTAAAGACAGTATGTGGATTAATAAGAATTTCTTTTTGCAGTGAATGTTTTGATGGGCACAAGATCGCGGATATCGAGAGATGAGTGGTCTTATGACCAACTATCTTACAGGGCTACCACCGTGTGAGCCTCTAAAATGGGTGCAGTTTAAACAGTTTCTACTGTATACGTACACGAGGAGCCTGCTATCTATTAGCATTAAGGGGTGGGGAGGGCGTGAATAGGGTAACCCTTATTGTCTGAACATTTGACCTGACCAGTGATCTCGTAATATAAGTTAGACAATATAGAAAATGTCTTCCCGGGTTGGAAAACGGATGATTCTTAGTAGGCATGCTTGCATGGAAAAGAAAAGAAAATAACCAACTCTTTTCTCCCGCAAATATCGGACTTTACATTATTTACGATGTAGTAATTTAGTTGCTGAATATTTTGATTCTAATTTGATTTAAAGGAGCCGAGTACATTGAAAAAATAACTTATAGTAGAATTGAATTTAAAATATGTCACTTGTTACCCCAATATGCGATAATGGCATGTCAAGGTTGATGAAAATGGCTAGACATGTATAGTCCTAGTAATGCTGATACATGGTTGCCACTGCATAGTCAGCACTGGCGACACAGGAAATCTCACCACACTGGAAAGGTGTGAAAATACTGCGTATGTCGTTACGGTACACTGGGTAGAGCTGGTATAGTTATTTGATGGGAATGCATCATTACCACCACCATCATGTAGCCCTAATGTTGTAACATAACATGTGTGCTATCAATCATCATCAATCAATATCATCGATCATTATCATTAATCATCATCATCATCATCATAACCATCAATCAGCATCATATGTGTAACGTAAATACACCTTTACCAGTAGCGTGAGTCTCGCTTGCTGACGCGCTATAGATACAAATAGTTTTATGTCGGCCCAGCTTTAAGGGTTAATTAGAATGGACATTTTAATTGTATTACAATCCCTTACAGCCTTTAAGTTCTTTAAATGCTCAAATTTGTATGTTAAAATTTTCTTACTCTATTTTAAATAATTTCATGTACATATGATGTAAGATATATTATGCTGAATATTTCAAACCATTTTCACTGGAAGCGGATGCTGCCGCAGGCGGGTACAGTTTCCTGTCAAATTACTTTCAAAATATTCAACGGTTTTCTAGCGTTTATTTTGAAATTTAGATTTCAGAGTATACTCCCGCCTACGTGTTTTCGGAAAAGACGATATATAACTATACATTATAGAAAATGCCAAATCGACAGAACTCAGATAACAAAACAGCGTTTTACCGCGCTAAGCTAGCGATGTTTGCTTTATTTCAAATGATAGAACTGAGAGACACCACATATCAGGCGGTGTTGACCGTATGGCGGGAAATAAAGAGTACCGCGGAAAGTGTGAAGATTCGCGTGTCCGTGTTGTTCAACTGGTCAGCTATGGGGAATATAGCAGCGCCACTTTGGTTTCTCAGTGAGACGACGAAAATACGAACTAGAGGAAGACAACTCTTATGGCAAATGTGCCCTCCCATTGTTGGGAACGCGTCGTCGTTGTCGACGTCGTGGTCGTCGTCGTCGTGGTGATCATTTTCATCATCATCATCATCATCGTCATCATCGTAAAACGGACATCATTACTCTATGTCCTAGACGGAGGGCTATTACGTTACCCAGCAGCGTGTGTCTAAGATGAAAAATGATAGAATATGACAGGCTTGGTCGACGGACGGATTAGCGTTTCACATTTATCTTAGAACACGAGCAAGTAAACAGACGCATGTTAAGTGTCAATTTGATCCGCTTCCGCGCGCAGCCATTATGAATGCTGTGTTCTGTGTGAGGATGTCCGCTTTAATAAAGACAGTGACATATTGATTACTGGCCATCCCGTGGGAATATGTCCAATGTGAACATATCTGGCATGGCCAGTGTATATTTAAATTGTGGCGTCCCGTTTTAGTAACTGAGTGAAGAGAAGTTAGGTAACAATCATAGCGTAGTTTAATGGACATTTCCAGTTTTAACCATGCCCCTCCCATCCCTATCTAAGCTCCACCGACACCTCGCTCGTGTTGGGATCGATCGATCCCTGAACTCCCTGAATATCAATTTCCGGAAAACTATGCAAGGAAGCTGTTGAATATTTTGAAACCAATTTGATTGGGTGCTGTTGCTGCCCATGGCAGCAACAGCGCCCAGGCAAATTAGTTTCAAAATATTCAACAGCAGGTTTCTTAAATCGTAAAAACATACAATTCATACAACGTGTCGGACTATTACGCGTTAAAATACGGGATTAATGGAATTATTCATCACGTCATGATTATGACGTCAACATACACGTCGCGTAGTTGATTATGACGTCATATGATCGACTGAGGAAATGGATTTATGAATTAGCTTCATGTTGAAATCAACTCCACAGTAAATGATCTATAGGTAGTATCTACGTCGAGCGAGAATGAGGTAGTTTACTACAATATAGCACGAGGTGGGGCACAAATTAAGTGTATTGCACTTCATCCCATACATTAACAAGGCCACATACATATCGAACCACTAAACAACATTCCTTTTCGTATCAGTATCATTCTCCAATTGAGAAATCCAGATTTGGCTATGCCCCGACCATCTCTAGCTAAGCTCCGCCCACACCTCGCCTGTGTTGGGATTGAACGATCCCTGAACTCCTTGGCTATCAATTTTCATAAAAATATAAAGTTAAATTGTAGAAAATTTTGAAACTAATTCGACTGAGTGATGTTGCTGCCTATTGCAACGACAGCGCCCGGTCAAATTAGTTTCAAAGTATTCATCCTCATCTTTCTATTCATACAACAAAGCTTAGTCATGACGCCACCCTACATGTCACGTAGTTGATTAGAATGTCATATGAGTGATGGAAAAACTGAAAAGGTCCATTATACATGACTTAATCAAGATGCTGACTTCCTAGGCCTAAGCTCAGCATATCCTCAATAAAGCAGTGAATTTAACTTTCCTTACATTTGTCATCTCTCAACGCTGTATGACGTCAGCAAACCACAGATCTCGAAATCACAATGTGCCGGCACAGATGCAGCAGTTGTCAAAAGCACTGTTTTTTGCAAATGGAAACACACATCAAATAGCTAGAGATATCTGAAATGGGACTAACGGGAGTTCAAATAGCGTGACTGCTTCTGGATAATTGCTATATTTTCTTCACCGGTCTTTCAACTGCTTTCCCTTGGTAGTAATTTCCATTTCGTATCGCAACTGTCAGGGTCTGTAGGCCTCGAATGTGCGTGTCCACTTCATCCTATTCTAAGAATACTGTTTGAGATTAGCATTGACTAGTACCGATATTTGCATATAGGCCCCCACCGGTCTATGAAGCGACAGCAACAGAATAATTGCATGTGCTAATCCAGACTTGCCATTCTGTGACAATCATTGGTAGAGGTTACATACAATACACTCGATGGCTCTGAGACGCGGTCTCTGGGGCACACCTAGACTCGTTGTCAAGCATAGTCATGACAACCATCGTGAGCTGAAATTGATCCAAATGTGGTATTAGATCTTCTCTTTTGCTTGACCTCTTGACCAGGTGATAATGTATCGTGTCTCGAGAGGCAAGTATGCATGCACGGAGGGAGGCAGGCAGGCAGGCAGGCAGGCAGGCAGGCAGTCAGGCAGGCATTCAGGCAGGCAAGCAGACAGACAGACAGACAGACAAACAGACGGCCGACCTGACGACGAATGGACGGGCGGACGGGCGGACAGACAGACAAGCATGCAGACGGGGATGCATTATGCATGAAGGCAGGCAGGCAGGCAGGCAGGCAGGCAGGCAGGCAGGCAGGCAGGCAGGCAGGCAGGCAGGCATGCAGGCAGGCAGGCAGGCAGGCATGCAGGTGGGCATGCATTGTGCAGGAAGACAGGCAGGCAGGCAGGCAGGCAGGCAGACAGGCACGCATGTGTAGTTCGGATCGACCGGTCGGGTACCGACCATACAAGCTAAGCTGGGTACGCGCTGCCTGTCCTGGATTCGTTTCCTGAACACGGCCCCCTGGGTAGAGCCATAAGCGTATAACAGCCTATGAGTGAGATCGCGTTGCGAGAACGACTAAGTTCGTTAAAATGCATGATGCGCATGCGTGAGCCAGGATTCTGTTTTTGATGGAGCGCGTAGTTACGACCAAGATAGGATGGTGCTTTTAGTGTACCGAGTTGGCACCCTGTAATCCTTATTGATTGCCTGTTCCCGTTAAATCTGGCATTAATCAAGACCAGAATTCAACGGGCTTTTTAAATCTGTAAACCCTTTCAAAATCGGTTAAGAAATGGCTGAGTTATCCACGGAAAACCCTTCTTGATTATCTTCAAAATATTGCCGTGACGTCATAACCACGTGGACGCAGAACTTCTAGAATGTTTTAGAACATTCGGCTGCGCTATTATTAGCTACGCGCTGATTGGCTGTTGCTCGAACGATGATTGGTTGGAGCCTGCGCCTGTGATGTCACGAGGAGTATAAAAGGAGACGTGATCCAGTGATCGAGAGCATCCTCGGCCAGGGGCCAAACAGGTTGGATCTGTACCAGCTACTATCAGCGCGACAGACAATATGCGTGTTTCTTCGCTATGTGTCGGGTTGTTATCCCGTAAGCGGCCAGTTGTCCAACCCACAGCACTAAAACAATTTTGTAACTCCCTAGCTACGGGAGTAATTTGGAACTTCTGGTAATTGGTCACGAATATCAATATCTACTTCGGAACACAAATTTGCGGTGAGGCCTTTATGGCCTGAATATGTGAGTCTACAGATGTAGAGGCAGGATGTTCTTTGATGGATGACTCGCTGGATCTGCCGGCGATGCCTAGAAGTGGTATTTCAACCGTCCCGCACTAAATCATGTAGGTTCTTCTAACTTTCGACCACAGCAAGTGAACACTGCCTGGTGCGTCTCCAGAGCTGGCTGACGTACCCAGCAATGTGAAGCTTTGTTTTGTCTCTTCGTTTGCCTCTGACAACCCCCGTTTGTGATCAGGTTGTTTACACCTTCCATCCGTGCCATCGGTGTATGGGAACTTTCTTCACCACAGTAGTACTATCGTATCTTTTGCTGACTGCTCGTTAGGCATTCTATTAGGCTTACAGTGCTGAGCGATGTACCCCTCCCGCCATGAGTGTTCTTGCGGAAATCTTGTTTGCGGAAAACAGCTTGTGGGAACTAACCTGCGGGAACTTTCCAGCCTCTGGAGAGCGCATCATTCCACATCGACTATGGAGGGATGTGTCTATTTCAGTAACACGGTAGCCTAACTTAAGAATGACTACCGAGTATTCAAATAACTATACTTCACAGTCTAATTATTTCCCTATATGTGTTTCGTTAATTATATTGTATCCGTAAGAACGGTCTCGATGACTAAAAGGAACCGTAACGGTCTTATGACCGCTAGTTATAATTTCTGTATCTGTTTATAGTTATTCTCATTTTCCTCAATGTGTTGCTAACCGCACTATAGTAGGTTCGTTAACCTGTACTGATATGTATACCTTGATCATTTGATACCATATTGATTGTTCTGGTAAGATTATGTATATATATGGCCAGTGGTCATCCGTTCATATGTTTTGCTTATTGATAGAAAATATAGGACTGCAGTGCATGTAGGAAACACTATACAGCAACACTTATATATGCAGCACTGTCTCCCGCCACCAACAAGTTTTCACTGAGGTTGCTGCCCATGCTATAACTCTGTTTAGACAGGCATGCTACCGACTAAACCTCTTCTATTCAGCTCGATAGGATAGGTTCAACACGATTAGAGACACTTTCTTCATTTCATATTCTGTCATATACTCTTCTCTTCCAGCAGTGCGATAATCTAGCCCCGCACTCCGGTAAGACTCATAACTCCAAGATTTTGTCTCTCTTCATGTTCCACTCAGCCTTGTGGCTTCTTAATTGTTTGGATGTCCCTAACTGCACCATGGACTGATCCGACTCTGGGAAACTGTTGGGGTTTCGGAGCAGTGATGGCCAGGGTGCGGTATCACACACATTCCCGCGTATCTTTGGATACTTAATAGATAGCAGTTTAGCCAATGTAGGAAAGCACTGCGAAAACACATATTAATTGTTATTTTTTTTACTGAACCAACCTCCCGCACCGCAGTGCAAAACAGGACAACGTGTATATAAACCTAACGACAGGTTAAACAGTTAGTTCCATAGGACCCGGTGATGGGCGAGATACGTACCCGCACCGAATTCCATCAGAATGTCTGGGCATGATATTTGGATCTTCCACGCCCTTGCGGGAAGGACATTCACGGTGGCTATTCGTCTCTCTCACCCCCACCATAACGATAGAACGATGGTCTAAAAATGCTTTCGTGAAAAGTAACCTTTGTCTTGTAGCGTTTTATGTGGTTACGGAGCGAGATGTTGGGATTCGTATCCAGTGCATAGATCTTACTAAGTAACATGTATGGGCGCTGTCCTCAGTATTGATGTCTTAGGGCATCTGTTCCCAGTGACAGCCGTATCTAATAGCTAGGTAGATACCAGCCAGTTGCGGCCAAAAAGCAGAAGGCCCGCATAAATAAAGCGGCAACTACTAATATAGCATACTAAGAATCGCATAAGATGGTAACGGGAATCGCTCGTCTCGTCTTCACGTAAAACAGCACGCACCCCTCTAGTCATAATCTCACTAGGTATGGTCTTTTCGTTCTCAAGCACTTTTGGTTGAAATATTAGAGTGGGCTCATTTTTGCCAACTACTCTTCTCCCGCTTTAAGCAGTGGCGACACCTTCCCGAGACGGAGGCCCGCACGAGGCACTTGCCTCTCACAAGGATTCAGTGACGACGGTCCATGTGAGGATAATACTCCTCATCCAAACTAGCACTAGGAGTAGTGCCCGCGCGAGGCACCTAACCTTTCGTCCAAGATAACTTTCTTCCTTTCAGATTAGAGGTATAATAACTTATATTAAGTTAATTAGTTAAGTCTCGTGTGCGAGAGCCTCCCTTGCGGGGATACCGCTGTGGACCTCCGGGAGCCCCATGTTTAAAAGTTCATCTACCTGTCTCGATGTCTCGTATTTTCGTATGCTCTTATTGTAGTATTATCTAGCATATTTATAATTGTTTAGGTAAACTCATTGTATAGACTTATATTTTTAGGTCACCAAATCAAATCTTGTAAGTCCATAGATCACGAAATTGCTATGGACAGGCATACTGGTGACACACATTCTTGGGATGAGACAGTTGTGTTTCATGTTCGCGACGATGGTCGCACAGCCCCACTGGAACGATTGAGTTCCACCGGTCTTAGGAGCCGATTTTTGTTTCCCGCAGGGCAGTCTCGTACAAGGTCCATCACCCCGAGACCGGATGCTAACCAGCGTCATCACTCGTCGTGCATTTGCGGTATGGCTAGTCGACATGATACATCAGAATGGCCCGACACTACCTGGCGAGCTACACATGCATGCAGGCATAAGGCAGGCAAGCAGGCAGGCAGATAGGCAGTGTGAGGGAGAAATGTGTGCAGGCGAGTGTGTGGGTGGGTAAGTGGCGAGGTGGACGTTTAGCTGTGAGGGCAAGTGACAGGGCTGGTGGGAAGGTGCCTTGTGAGGCCAGAGGCAGGTGCATTGAACCTATGGTAGGACAAGAAAATTGAGGTATACGGGCTGGCGTGTGGGCGGAAGAGCCAGCATTGCTATACTGAAGTGAGAATGCTCTATTGGCACATATCCAAATCATCATGAAATATACGCTTTCTGTCACAAATGTACCATGCGGTTTGTCTCTACAGGTGCAGATTCAGGAGGAGTGTCACCCCTTTGTATCGAAGGTGTCTCCATTAAGCCACGCGTGGTCGCTTTGTCCTATCACTGGGAGTTATGACGTAGAAACGTCTGCTATGCGCTACTGAGTAGGATACGAGGAATCGAGATACATGACAGAAGAACATATTGATCTTTTCAGGATAATATGTCACAAAACAGATACGACATTTACTGCACCAGAAAAAGATTCAATATGGATCTGACAAGTCATAAAGCTGGACATCACAATGGACCTTTCCAGTGTATCCATCCACCATATGATGTCATAATCAATTACGTGACGTATATCATTACGTCATAATCAACTACAGCATATGCGACTCGAGTTAGTCCATCTTAAACGCTTAATGGACAGACATGTTGTACGAATTGTATGGCTTTCCTTTTTAGTAAACATTCTGTTGACTATTTTGAATATTTCCAGATATTTGAAACTAATTTGACTGGGTGCTGCCGTATGTACTGTTGCTGCCCAGTCAAATTGGTTTCAAATATCTGGAAATTGAAGGCCAGGCGCTTCTGGGATCGATCGATTCCATCAGGAGCGAGGTGTTGGTGGAATTTAGCTAGAGATGGGCGGGTGTGCCTAAACACTAGAAAGGTCCATTGATCTTGATTATTGTTATCGTTGTCTTGTCCAATCATTTGACTGTATTGGCTAATGACGTCACCATCTTGATCAGTAAGAAGAAATGCGGGCGGCGAAATGTGTTATAGAACATAACGAAACCCTTGAACACCATAATAAATGTACTTGGTAGATAGCTTTTAAATGGCATGGTGGTGGGTTGTCATTTTCCGGTGGGGGTGGGGGCTGTCACCAAAAGTATCAAGGGAGTTAACTCTTGGAAAATCTTTCCACTCGGCTACCAGCAGGTAAGTAAAAACAAATTGCAGCCCTGCCCGTGATCGGGGGTGGTGCGGTTCACGTGTCGCCGAATGCCCCCACCCCACTTAGATCCACCACTGGCATAATATGCAAAGTGATTATCGTTCATTATTGAAAGATAATTTTTCCTAATTAACTCTGTATCTAAGCATTCACCAGTGTATCCAACTGGAGACTTTTACGACAATTTTTGTTTTGATACATTTTTTCCATACTTTGAACCAAGGTCTCTGCTGTAGACGGTCACTGATCATCATTGATGGCCCGCTGAAACATGGGTCTAATATTCAGAATTAATTATAATTTTTATTCACCTTTATTTATCTCTTTATAAATAAATCAACATTCGGTTGAATACTGCTCTAGATGTTTTTCTAGCTTGAGTTGCTTATATTGTTTATATTGCTTATATTGTGTTATCTAGAGACAGTAAAACACACCCGGAATGAGGCATGGCGGCATGCTACCATACATTGTATTCATAATACGTAAATTAATGCATTATTGCATTCTATTAACATTTCTTAGCCAGTATTCTTAGCTGAATTAAGGTAATTTTATGTTCTTATCTTGCGTCCTAAACGATCCCAGTCAGTAGTTTACATCTATGAAATATGGTGGGTAGACCAGTGGTAACAATTTCCCAAATCGCATTTGCAAGCACTGATTTATTTGGCTGCCTATGAAGACCTGGTGTGTTGATTAGCGCTTCATGATGAATGTACAGTTCCTACTTGCATTTCACTAGTGGCAACATCGCTGCATGATGAATGTACAGTTCCTACTTGCATTTCACTAGTGGCAACATCGCTGCATGATGAATGACAGTTCCTACTTGCATTTCACTAGTGGCAACATCTCTGCATGATGAATGTACAGTTCCTACTTGCATTTTATTAGTGGCAATATCGCTGCATGATGAATGTAGTTCCTACTTGCATTTCACTAGTGGCAACATCGCTGCATGATGAATGTACAGTTCCTACTTGCATTTCACTAGTGGCAACATCGCTGCATGATGAATGTACAGTTCCTACTTGCATTTCACTAGTGGCAACATCGCTGCATGATGAATGTACAGTTCCTACTTGCATTTCACTAGTGGCAACATCGCTGCATGTTGAATGTATAGTTCCTACTTGCATTTCACTAGTGGCAACATCGCTGCATGATGAATGTACAGTTCCTACTTGCATTTCACTACTGGTAACATCTCTGCATGATGAATGTACAGTTCCTACTTGCATTTCACTAGTGGCAACATCGCTGCATGATGAATGTACAGTTCCCACTTGCATTTCACTAGTGGCAACATCGCTGCATGGCGAATGTACAGTTCCTACTTGCATTTCACTAGTGGCAACATCGCTGCATGATGAATGTACAGTTCCTACTTGCATTTCACTAGTGGCAACATCGCTGCATGGTGAATGTACAGTCCTACTTGCATTTCAGTAGTGGCAACATCGCTGCATGATGAATGTACAGTTCATACTTGCATTTCACTAGTGGCAACATCGCTGCATGATGAATGTACAGTTCCTACTTGCATTTCACTAGTGGCAACATCGCTGCATGATGAATGTACAGTTCCTACTTGCATTTCACTACTGGTAACATCTCTGCATGATGAATGTACAGTTCCTACTTGCATTTCACTAGTGGCAACATCGCTGCATGGTGAATGTACAGTTCCTACTTGCATTTCACTAGTGGCCACATCACTGCATGATGAATGTACAGTTCCTACTTGCATTTCACTAGTGGCAACATCGCTGCATGATGAAAGTACAGTTCCTACTTGCATTTCACTAGTGGCAACATCGCTGCATGATGAATGTACAGTTTCTACTTGCATTTCACTAGTGGCAACATCGCTGCATGATGAATGTACAGTTCCTACTTACATTTTACTAGTGGCAACATCGCTGCATGATGAATGTACAGATCCTACTTGCATTTCACTAGTGGCAACATCGCTGCATGATGAATGTACAGATCCTACTTGCATTTCACTAGTGGCAACATCGCTGCATGATGAATGTACAGACCCTACTTGCATTTCACTAGTGGCAACATCGCTGCATGATGAATGTACAGACCCTACTTGCATTTCACTAGTGGCAACATCGCTGCATGATGAATGTACAGTTCCTACTTGCATTTCACTAGTGGCAACATCGCTGCATGATGAATGTACAGTTCCTACTTGCATTTCCCTAGTGGCAACATCGCTGCATGATGAATGTACAGTTCCTACTTGCATTTCACTACTGGTAACATCTCTGCATGATGAATGTACAGTTCCTACTTGCATTTCACTAGTGGCAACATCGCTGCATGATGAATGTACAGTTCCTACTTGCATTTCACTAGTGGCAACATCGCTGCATGTTGAATGTATAGTTCCTACTTGCATTTCACTAGTGGCAACATCGCTGTATGATGAATGTACAGTTCCTACTTGCATTTCACTAGTGGCAACATTGCTGCATGATGAATGACAGCTCCTACTTGCATTTCACTAGTGGCAACATCTCTGCATGATGAATGTACCGTTCCTACTTGCATGTTATTAGTGGCAACATCGCTGCATGATGAATGTAGTTCCTACTTGCATTTCACTAGTGGCAACATCGCTGCATGGTGAATGTACAGTTCCCACTAGCATTTCACTAGTGGCAACATCGCTGCATGATGAATGTACAGTTCCCACTTGTATTTCACTAGTGGCAACATCGCTGCATGATGAATGTACAGTTCCTACTTGGATTTCACTAGTGGAAACATAGCTGCATGATGAATGTACAGTTCCTACTTGCATTTCACTAGTGGCAACATCGCTGCATGATGAATGACAGCTCCTACTTGCATTTCACTAGTGGCAACATCTCTGCATGATGAATGTACCGTTCCTACTTGCATTTTATTAGTGGCAACATCGCTGCATGATGAATGTAGTTCCTACTTGCATTTCCCTAGAGGCAACATCGCTGCATGATGAATGCACAGTTCCTACTTGCATTTCACTAGTGGCAACATCGCTGCATGATGAATGTACAGTTCCTACTTGCATTTCACTACTGGTAACATCTCTGCATGATGAATGTACAGTTCCTACTTGCATTTCACTAGTGGCAACATCGCTGCATGATGAATGTACAGTTCCCACTTGCATTTCACTAGTGGCAACATCGCTGCATGGTGAATGTACAGTTCCTACTTGCATTTCACTAGTGGCAACATCGCTGCATGATGAATGTACAGTTCCTACTTGCATTTTACTACTGGTAACATCTCTGCATGATGAATGTACAGTTCCTACTTGCATTTCACTAGTGGCAACATCGCTGCATGATGAATGTACAGTTCCCACTTGCATTTCACTAGTGGCAACATCGCTGCATGATGAATGCACAGTTCCTACTTGCATTTCACTAGTGGCAACATCGCTGCATGATGAATGTACAGTTCCTACTTGCATTTCACTACTGGTAACATCTCTGCATGATGAATGTAGAGTTCCTACTTGCATTTCACTAGTGGCAACATCGCTGCATGATGAATGTACAGTTCCTACTTGCATTTCACTAGTGGCAACATCGCTGCATGATGAATGTACAGTTCCTACTTGCATTTCACTAGTGGCAACATCGCTGCATGATGAATGTACAGTTTCTACTTGCATTTCACTAGTGGCAACATCGTTGCATGATGAATGTACAGTTTCTACTTGCATTTCACTAGTGGCAACATCGATGCATGATGAATATACAGTTCCTACTTGCATTTCACTAGTGGCAACATCGATGCATGGTGAATGTACAGTTCCTACTTGCATTTCACTAGTGGCCACATCACTGCATGATGAATGTACAGTTCCTACTTGCATTTCACTAGTGGCAACATCGCTGCATGATGAATGTACAGATCCTACTTGCATTTCACTAGTGGCAACATCGCTGCATGATGAAAGTACAGTTCCTACTTGCATTTCACTAGTGGCAACATCGCTGCATGATGAATGTACAGTTTCTACTTGCATTTCACTAGTGGCAACATCGCTGCATGATGAATGTACAGTTCCTACTTTCATTTCACTAGTGGCAACATCGCTGCATGATGAATGTACAGATCCTACTTGCATTTCACTAGTGGCAACATCGCTGCATGATGAATGTACAGTTCCTACTTGCATTTCACTAGTGGCAACATCGCTGCATGATGAATGACAGCTCCTACTTGCATTTCACTAGTGGCAACATCGCTGCATGATGAATGTACAGTTCCTACTTGCATTTCACTAGTGGCAACATCGCTGCATGATGAATGTACAGTTCCTACTTGCATTTCACTAGTGGCAACATCGCTGCATGATGAATGTACAGTTCCTACTTGCATTTCACTAGTGGCAACATCGCTGCATGATGAATGTACAGACCCTACTTGCATTTCACTAGTGGCAACATCGCTGCATGATGAATGTACAGTTCCTACTTGCATTTCACTAGTGGCAACATCGCTGCATGATGAATGTACAGTTCCTACTTGCATTTCACTAGTGGCAACATCGCTGCATGATGAATGTACAGTTCCTACTTGCATTTCACTAGTGGCAACATCGCTGCATGATGAATGCACAGTTCCTACTTGCATTTCACTAGTGGCAACATCGCTGCATGATGAATGTACAGTTCCTACTTGCATTTCACTACTGGTAACATCTCTGCATGATGAATGTACAGTTCCTACTTGCATTTCACTAGTGGCAACATCGCTGCATGATGAATGTACAGTTCCCACTTGCATTTCACTAGTGGCAACATCGCTGCATGGTGAATGTACAGTTCCTACTTGCATTTCACTAGTGGCAACATCGCTGCATGATGAATGTACAGTTCCTACTTGCATTTCACTAGTGGCAACATCGTTGCATGATGAATGTACAGTTTCTACTTGCATTTCACTAGTGGCAACATCGCTGCATGATGAATATACAGTTCATACTTGCATTTCACTAGTGGCAACATCGCTGCATGGTGAATGTACAGTTCCTACTTGCATTTCACTAGTGGCAACATCACTGCATGATGAATGTACAGTTCCTACTTGCGTTTCACTAGTGGCAACATCGCTGCATGATGAATGTACAGATCCTACTTGCATTTCACTAGTGGCAACATCGCTGCATGATGAAAGTACAGTTCCTACTTGCATTTCACTAGTGGCAACATCGCTGCATGATGAATGTACAGTTTCTACTTGCATTTCACTAGTGGCAACATCACTGCATGATGAATGTACAGTTCCTACTTGCATTTTACTAGTGGCAACATCGCTGCATGATGAATGTACAGATCCTACTTGCATTACACTAGTGGCAACATCGCTGCATGATGAATGTACAGATCCTACTTGCATTTCACTAGTGGCAACATCGCTGCATGATGAATGTACAGACCCTACTTGCATTTCACTAGTGGCAACATCGCTGCATGATGAATGTACAGATCGTACTTGCATTTCACTAGTGGCAACATCGCTGCATGATGAATGTACAGTTCCTACTTGCATTTCACTAGTGGCAACATCGCTGCATGATGAATGTACAGTTTATACTTGCATTTCACTAGTGGCAACATCGCTGCATGATGAATGTACAGTTCCTACTTGCATTTCACTAGTGGCAACATCGCTGCATGATGAATGTACAGTTCCTACTTGCATTTCACTAGTGGCAACATCGCTGCATGATGAATGTACAGTTCCTACTTGCATTTCACTAGTGGCAACATCGCTGCATGATGAATGTACAGTTCCTACTTGCATTTCACTAGTGGCAACATCGCTGCATGATGAATGTACAGTTCGTACTTGCATTTCTCTAGTGGCAACATCGCTGCATGATGAATGTACAGTTCCTACTTGCATTGCACTAGTGGCAACATCGCTGCATGATGAATGTACAGATCCTACTTGCATTTCACTAGTGGCAACATTGCTGCATGATGAATGCACAGACCCGACTTGCATTTCACTAGTGGCAACATCGCTGCATGATGAATGTACAGTTCCTACTTGCATTTCTCTAGTGGCAACATCGCTGCATGATGAATGTACAGTTTCTACTTGCATTTCACTAGTGGCAACATCGCTGCATGATGAATGTACAGTTCCTACTTGCATTTCACTAGTGGCAACATCGCTGCATGTTGAATGTATAGTTCCTACTTGCATTTCACTAGTGGCAACATCGCTGTATGATGAATGTACAGTTCCTACTTGCATTTCACTAGTGGCAACATTGCTGCATGATGAATGAAAGCTCCTACTTGCATTTCACTAGTGGCAACATCTCTGCATGATGAATGTACCGTTCCTACTTGCATGTTATTAGTGGCAACATCGCTGCATGATGAATGTAGTTCCTACTTGCATTTCACTAGTGGCAACATCGCTGCATGGCGAATGTACAGTTCCTACTTGCATTTCACTAGTGGCAACATCGCTGCATGATGAATGTACAGTTCCTACTTGCATTTCACTAGTGGCAACATCGCTGCATGGTGAATGTACAGTCCTACTTGCATTTCAGTAGTGGCAACATCGCTGCATGATGAATGTACAGTTCATACTTGCATTTCACTAGTGGCAACATCGCTGCATGATGAATGTACAGTTCCTACTTGCATTTCACTAGTGGCAACATCGCTGCATGATGAATGTACAGTTCCTACTTGCATTTCACTACTGGTAACATCTCTGCATGATGAATGTACAGTTCCTACTTGCATTTCACTAGTGGCAACATCGCTGCATGGTGAATGTACAGTTCCTACTTGCATTTCACTAGTGGCCACATCACTGCATGATGAATGTACAGTTCCTACTTGCATTTCACTAGTGGCAACATCGCTGCATGATGAAAGTACAGTTCCTACTTGCATTTCACTAGTGGCAACATCGCTGCATGATGAATGTACAGTTTCTACTTGCATTTCACTAGTGGCAACATCGCTGCATGATGAATGTACAGTTCCTACTTACATTTTACTAGTGGCAACATCGCTGCATGATGAATGTACAGATCCTACTTGCATTTCACTAGTGGCAACATCGCTGCATGATGAATGTACAGATCCTACTTGCATTTCACTAGTGGAAACATCGCTGCATGATGAATGTACAGACCCTACTTGCATTTCACTAGTGGCAACATCGCTGCATGATGAATGTACAGACCCTACTTGCATTTCACTAGTGGCAACATCGCTGCATGATGAATGTACAGTTCCTACTTGCATTTCACTAGTGGCAACATCGCTGCATGATGAATGTACAGTTCCTACTTGCATTTCCCTAGTGGCAACATCGCTGCATGATGAATGTACAGTTCCTACTTGCATTTCACTACTGGTAACATCTCTGCATGATGAATGTACAGTTCCTACTTGCATTTCACTAGTGGCAACATCGCTGCATGATGAATGTACAGTTCCTACTTGCATTTCACTAGTGGCAACATCGCTGCATGTTGAATGTATAGTTCCTACTTGCATTTCACTAGTGGCAACATCGCTGTATGATGAATGTACAGTTCCTACTTGCATTTCACTAGTGGCAACATTGCTGCATGATGAATGACAGCTCCTACTTGCATTTCACTAGTGGCAACATCTCTGCATGATGAATGTACCGTTCCTACTTGCATGTTATTAGTGGCAACATCGCTGCATGATGAATGTAGTTCCTACTTGCATTTCACTAGTGGCAACATCGCTGCATGGTGAATGTACAGTTCCCACTAGCATTTCACTAGTGGCAACATCGCTGCATGATGAATGTACAGTTCCCACTTGTATTTCACTAGTGGCAACATCGCTGCATGATGAATGTACAGTTCCTACTTGAATTTCACTAGTGGAAACATAGCTGCATGATGAATGTACAGTTCCTACTTGCATTTCACTAGTGGCAACATCGCTGCATGATGAATGACAGCTCCTACTTGCATTTCACTAGTGGCAACATCTCTGCATGATGAATGTACCGTTCCTACTTGCATTTTATTAGTGGCAACATCGCTGCATGATGAATGTAGTTCCTACTTGCATTTCCCTAGAGGCAACATCGCTGCATGATGAATGCACAGTTCCTACTTGCATTTCACTAGTGGCAACATCGCTGCATGATGAATGTACAGTTCCTACTTGCATTTCACTACTGGTAACATCTCTGCATGATGAATGTACAGTTCCTACTTGCATTTCACTAGTGGCAACATCGCTGCATGATGAATGTACAGTTCCCACTTGCATTTCACTAGTGGCAACATCGCTGCATGGTGAATGTACAGTTCCTACTTGCATTTCACTAGTGGCAACATCGCTGCATGATGAATGTACAGTTCCTACTTGCATTTTACTACTGGTAACATCTCTGCATGATGAATGTACAGTTCCTACTTGCATTTCACTAGTGGCAACATCGCTGCATGATGAATGTACAGTTCCCACTTGCATTTCACTAGTGGCAACATCGCTGCATGATGAATGCACAGTTCCTACTTGCATTTCACTAGTGGCAACATCGCTGCATGATGAATGTACAGTTCCTACTTGCATTTCACTACTGGTAACATCTCTGCATGATGAATGTAGAGTTCCTACTTGCATTTCACTAGTGCCAACATCGCTGCATGATGAATGTACAGTTCCCACTTGCATTTCACTAGTGGCAACATCGCTGCATGGTGAATGGACAGTTCCTACTTGAATTGCACTAGTGGCAACATCGCTGCATGATGAATGTACAGTTCCTACTTGCATTTCACTAGTGGCAACATCGTTGCATGATGAATGTACAGTTTCTACTTGCATTTCACTAGTGGCAACATCGATGCATGATGAATATACAGTTCCTACTTGCATTTCACTAGTGGCAACATCGCTGCATGGTGAATGTACAGTTCCTACTTGCATTTCACTAGTGGCCACATCACTGCATGATGAATGTACAGTTCCTACTTGCATTTCACTAGTGGCAACATCGCTGCATGATGAATGTACAGATCCTACTTGCATTTCACTAGTGGCAACATCGCTGCATGATGAAAGTACAGTTCCTACTTGCATTTCACTAGTGGCAACATCGCTGCATGATGAATGTACAGTTTCTACTTGCATTTCACTAGTGGCAACATCGCTGCATGATGAATGTACAGTTCCTACTTGCATTTCACTAGTGGCAACATCGCTGCATGTTGAATGTATAGTTCCTACTTGCATTTCACTAGTGGCAACATCGCTGCATGATGAATGTACAGTTCCTACTTGCATTTCACTAGTGGCAACATTGCTGCATGATGAATGACAGCTCCTACTTGCATTTCACTAGTGGCAACATCTCTGCATGATGAATGTACCGTTCCTACTTGCATGTTATTAGTGGCAACATCGCTGCATGATGAATGTAGTTCCTACTTGCATTTCACTAGTGGCAACATCGCTGCATGATGAATGTACAGTTCCTACTTGCATTTCACTAGTGGCCACATCACTGCATGATGAATGTACAGTTCCTACTTGCATTTTACTAGTGGCAACATCGCTGCATGATGAATGTACAGTTCCTACTTGCATTTCACTAGTGGCAACATCGCTGCATGATGAATGTACAGTTCCTACTTGCATTTCACTAGTGGCAACATCGCTGCATGATGAATGTACAGTTTCTACTTGCATTTCACTAGTGGCAACATCGCTGCATGATGAATGTACAGTTCCTACTTGCATTTCACTAGTGGCAACATCGCTGCATGATGAATGTACAGATCCTACTTGCATTTCACTAGTGGCAACATCGCTGCATGATGAATGTACAGATCCTACTTGCATTTCACTAGTGGCAACATCGCTGCATGATGAATGTACAGACCCTACTTGCATTTCACTAGTGGCAACATCGCTGCATGATGAATGTACAGACCCTACTTGCATTTCACTAGTGGCAACATCGCTGCATGATGAATGTACAGTTCCTACTTGCATTTCACTAGTGGCAACATCGCTGCATGATGAATGTACAGTTCCTACTTGCATTTCACTAGTGGCAACATCGCTGCATGATGAATGCACAGTTCCTACTTGCATTTCACTAGTGGCAACATCGCTGCATGATGAATGTACAGTTCCTACTTGCATTTCACTACTGGTAACATCTCTGCATGATGAATGTACAGTTCCTACTTGCATTTCACTAGTGGCAACATCGCTGCATGATGAATGTACAGTTCCCACTTGCATTTCACTAGTGGCAACATCGCTGCCTGGTGAATGTACAGTGCCTACTTGCATTTCACTAGTGGCAACATCGCTGCATGATGAATGTACAGTTCCTACTTGCATTTCACTAGTGGCAACATCGTTGCATGATGAATGTACAGTTTCTACTTGCATTTCACTAGTGGCAACATCGCTGCATGATGAATGTACAGTTCATACTTGCATTTCACTAGTGGCAACATCGCTGCATGGTGAATGTACAGTTCCTACTTGCATTTCACTAGTGGCAACATCGCTGCATGATGAATGTACAGTTCCTACTTGCGTTTCACTAGTGGCAACATCGCTGCATGATGAATGTACAGTTCCTACTTGCATTTCACTAGTGGCAACATCGCTGCATGATGAATGTACAGTTCCTACTTGCATTTCACTAGTGGCAACATCGCTGCATGATGAATGTACAGTTTCTACTTGCATTTCACTAGTGGCAACATCGCTGCATGATGAATGTACAGTTCCTACTTGCATTTTACTAGTGGCAACATCGCTGCATGATGAATGTACAGATCCTACTTGCATTACACTAGTGGCAACATCGCTGCATGATGAATGTACAGATCCTACTTGCATTTCACTAGTGGCAACATCGCTGCATGATGAATGTACAGACCCTACTTGCATTTCACTAGTGGCAACATCGCTGCATGATGAATGTACAGATCGTACTTGCATTTCACTAGTGGCAACATCGCTGCATGATGAATGTACAGTTCCTACTTGCATTTCACTAGTGGCAACATCGCTGCATGATGAATGTACAGTTTATACTTGCATTTCACTAGTGGCAACATCGCTGCATGATGAATGTACAGTTCGTACTTGCATTTCTCTAGTGGCAACATCGCTGCATGATGAATGTACAGTTCCTACTTGCATTGCACTAGTGGCAACATCGCTGCATGATGAATGTACAGATCCTACTTGCATTTCACTAGTGGCAACATTGCTGCATGATGAATGCACAGACCCGACTTGCATTTCACTAGTGGCAACATCGCTGCATGATGAATGTACAGTTCCTACTTGCATTTCTCTAGTGGCAACATCGCTGCATGATGAATGTACAGTTTCTACTTGCATTTCACTAGTGGCAACATCGCTGCATGATGAATGTACAGTTCCTACTTGCATTTCACTAGTGGCAACATCGCTGCATGTTGAATGTATAGTTCCTACTTGCATTTCACTAGTGGCAACATCGCTGTATGATGAATGTACAGTTCCTACTTGCATTTCACTAGTGGCAACATTGCTGCATGATGAATGACAGCTCCTACTTGCATTTCACTAGTGGCAACATCTCTGCATGATGAATGTACCGTTCCTACTTGCATGTTATTAGTGGCAACATCGCTGCATGATGAATGTAGTTCCTACTTGCATTTCACTAGTGGCAACATCGCTGCATGATGAATGTACAGTTCCTACTTGCATTTCACTAGTGGCCACATCACTGCATGATGAATGTACAGTTCCTACTTGCATTTTACTAGTGGCAACATCGCTGCATGATGAATGTACAGATCCTACTTGCATTTCACTAGTGGCAACATCGCTGCATGATGAAAGTACAGTTCCTACTTGCATTTCACTAGTGGCAACATCGCTGCATGATGAATGTACAGTTTCTACTTGCATTTCACTAGTGGCAACATCGCTGCATGATGAATGTACAGTTCCTACTTACATTTTGCTAGTGGCAACATCGCTGCATGATGAATGTACAGATCCTACTTGCATTTTACTAGTGGCAACATCGCTGCATGATGAATGTACAGATCCTACTTGCATTTCACTAGTGGCAACATCGCTGCATGATGAATGTACAGACCCTACTTGCATTTCACTAGTGGCAACATCGCTGCATGATGAATGTACAGACCCTACTTGCATTTCACTAGTGGCAACATCGCTGCATGATGAATGTACAGTTCCTACTTGCATTTCACTAGTGGCAACATCGCTGCATGATGAATGTACAGTTCCTACTTGCATTTCACTAGTGGCAACATCGCTGCATGATGAATGCACAGTTCGTACTTGCATTTCACTAGTGGCAACATCGCTGCGTGATGAATGTACAGTTCCTACTTGCATTTCACTACTGGTAACATCTCTGCATGATGAATGTACAGTTCCTACTTGCATTTCACTAGTGGCAACATCGCTGCATGATGAATGTACAGTTCCCACTTGCATTTCACTAGTGGCAACATCGCTGCCTGGTGAATGTACAGTTCCTACTTGCATTTCACTAGTGGCAACATCGCTGCATGATGAATGTACAGTTCCTACTTGCATTTCACTAGTGGCAACATCGTTGCATGATGAATGTACAGTTTCTACTTGCATTTCACTAGTGGCAACATCACTGCATGTTGAATATACAGTTCCTACTTGCATTTCACTAGTGGCAACATCGCTGCATGGTGAATGTACAGTTCCTACTTGCATTTCACTAGTGGCAACATCACTGCATGATGAATGTACAGTTCCTACTTGCGTTTCACTAGTGGCAACATCGCTGCATGATGAATGTACAGATCCTACTTGCATTTCACTAGTGGCAACATCGCTGCATGATGAAAGTACAGTTCCTACTTGCATTTCACTAGTGGCAACATCGCTGCATGATGAATGTACAGTTTCTACTTGCATTTCACTAGTGGCAACATCACTGCATGATGAATGTACAGTTCCTACTTGCATTTTACTAGTGGCAACATCGCTGCATGATGAATGTACAGATCCTACTTGCATTTCACTAGTGGCAACATCGCTGCATGATGAATGTACAGATCCTACTTGCATTTCACTAGTGGCAACATCGCTGCATGATGAATGTACAGACCCTACTTGCATTTCACTAGTGGCAACATCGCTGCATGATGAATGTACAGATCGTACTTGCATTTCACTAGTGGCAACATCGCTGCATGATGAATGTACAGTTCCTACTTGCATTTCACTAGTGGCAACATCGCTGCATGATGAATGTACAGTTTATACTTGCATTTCACTAGTGGCAACATCGCTGCATGATGAATGTACAGTTCCTACTTGCATTTCACTAGTGGCAACATCGCTGCATGATGAATGTACAGATCCTACTTGCATTTCACTAGTGGCAACATCGCTGCATGATGAAAGTACAGTTCCTACTTGCATTTCACTAGTGGCAACATCGCTGCATGATGAATGTACAGTTCGTACTTGCATTTCTCTAGTGGCAACATCGCTGCATGATGAATGTACAGTTCCTACTTGCATTGCACTAGTGGCAACATCGCTGCATGATGAATGTACAGATCCTACTTGCATTTCACTAGTGGCAACATTGCTGCATGATGAATGCACAGACCCGACTTGCATTTCACTAGTGGCAACATCGCTGCATGATGAATGTACAGTTCCTACTTGCATTTCACTAGTGGCAACATCGCAGCATGATGAATGTACAGATCCTACTTGCATTTCACTAGTGGACACATCGCTGCATGATGAATGTACAGATCCTACTTGCATTTCACTAGTGGCAACATCGCTGGAACCACCATTATGGATCGACTTCACAGCCCGTACTTAAACATAGGTGTCGTGTCATGTTGCGTTTCATAAGTGTTCACCAAAATAGTTGGAATCGCAACTGGAGATCAACTTCCAATCGTGCTCCATCCATGGCGATAGTGTGGTATTCTGAGTTTTCTCGGTGGAAGGAATAATTATAATTACATGCTGTAGTCATTGAGTCAAGTATTGTTTCCTCAACAGACATGATGTCGTCGCCGTTTACGGCACCATGTGCAATAACACCACATACATCCACATGTACTATATAGGGAAGGTTCGATGTCTACATTCCGTAAGGCCCCATAGCAGTATTGCTATTGCTTTGAAATTGTCCTTGCATTGGTACCATAGCTCACGGGCGTACACACGCACACATGCGCGCGTACACGCACACACACACGAATTCGTGCGCGCGCGCGCACACATGAGGTGACACCAATCTATCATAACACCAATCACATGACGCCTACTGACATTTATGGTATAAAGTGTTCTTAATGAGTTGGGTGATTCGGCTAGAAGAGCTGGCATGGGCGTATTCCTATGCTATAGCAGTGACGGGAGATGAGGAGCTCCGGCTCAAGACCAAAATCTCTCTCTCTCTCTCTCTCTCTCTCTATCTATTTCTCTCTCACACATACACACACTCTCTCTCTCTCCCTCTCCATCTCTCTCTCTCTCTCTCTCTCTCTCTCTCTCTCGCTCTCTCTCTCTCTCTCTATCTCTCACTCTTTCTCTCTCTCTCTCTCTCTCTCTCTCTCTCTCTCTCTCTCTCTCTCTCTCTCTCGATCGTTCTCCTCATCCCCTTCTTCCCTCTCTCCTTCCCTCCCTCCATCCCTACCTGCTTCTCTCTCTCCCTTCGTCCCTTCTTCTCACCCTCCGCATTCTTATCTGCCTCCGCTTTCCAGCTCTCCATCCTCCCTCCCTCTCTCTCTCTCATTCTCTCTCTCTCTCTCTCTCTCTCTCTCTCTCTCTCTCTCTCTCTCTCTCTCTCTCTCTCTCTCACTCTGGCTCCTTCTCTCCATCCATCCACCCACCCTCCCATCCAGCCACCCACCCACCCACCCACCCACCAACCAACACACCAACCCACCAGCCCACCCACACATACATCCATCCTTCCTTCCTTCGTTTCTTCCACAAACCCAATCATGCATCCAACCACCCAACCACCAAGCTATCCAGCCATCCATCCAGCTATCCACCCACCTATATACCCCCGACCTACTCACCCACCCTCTCACCCTCCCACTAACTCACCCATCGAGCCACTCACCCATCATCCATCAATCCATCCATCCATCCGTCCGTCCGTCCGTCTGCCCGTCCGTGAGTCAATTCGTTCGTTCGTTAGTTCGTTAGTTCGTTCATTCATTCGTTCGTTCGTTCGTTCGTTCGTTCGTTCGTTGATCGATCTGTCTGTCTGTCTGTCTGTTTGTCTTTACATTAAAAAAACGCATTGGCACAGGAATTTTATTTAAAATTTCTTTACCTAAATTTGTCCTATCGAGACCAAGTTTAGATTTACTTAGAGTGGGCCCCCCTTGAGATTAGTTGGCGTAGAGTGAACTAATCAGCAGGTCGCTTTAACAGGTAAAGGCTAGGATTGATCCTACATCATAGACAAATCACACACACGAATGCACGCACGCACGCACGCACGCACGCACGAACGCACGCGCGCACGCATCTGAACGAATGCACGAATGCACGCAATAATACATGCACACAGTAATACATGCACGCATGCACGAACAAACGCACTAATGCATGCACGCACACACCCACACACTAATGTACTCACGAATTAATGCACCCATACCCACATACACACACGCGCACACATACACCCATGCAAGCATAGATGCACGCACGTACAGATGTACGAGCACACACCCACACACATACACACATACGAACAAACGCACTCCCGCACGCCCGCACGCCCGCACACCCGCACGAACGCACGCACGCACGCACGCACGCACACACACACACACATTTGCAGACACAAAAATAAAAGATGTCCTACGGATATGATTTCATTTTGCCCCACCATTGATTTTGGTTGGGATTAGATTTATTTAAGAATAGGTAGGGAGGGATGAAACCTTGTCATTGTTATCAGGAACTATAAAGTCTAACTTTGATCTTACTAGCAAATCTTTCAGGTTTGGATTTCTTTATTGTAAGCTATTACTGGTCGTGCTTTGATCGGTTCCTTTAATTTAGATAGCAACTGTGAATATTCGTCTTTCATGGTTTTTGCTAATTCAACATTACGTCTAATGTATATGAGTTAAAATGGGATAATTTTGTTCTTTTGTGATATTCCTGAATCTACATTTATTTCAAATGGTGCTTTTGCTTGGAGTGTTATAATCCAATGGCCTTCTCGTATTTTGCGAGGTCGGAATCTTTTCTACGGCATAATTTCAAAATGATGCTCAACTGAATGATCAGGAAGTTGGAAATGTTGAACAATTGGCGTATCTGCTGAGGTGTTAATATCAGAAACGTAGCGTCTGGCACGCACTCTAAATGCATTTTTTGTTTCACCAACATACTGTTTCTGGCAAAGGGCACAATTGATCAAATTGAATACATTCTCAGAATCACAATGCATATTTGTTCGGATATGATTATCATTTTTAATTTGAAAACTCAGGAATGTTTGTTGGGTTACAATATAGTTGTTTACTTTGCATCTGTTTTTGTCGCATTTAGAAACTGATCCATCGCACATGATTGGTTTGTTGTGTTTAATTTGGACAGGTTCAAACTCGGGTCCGCTATGAGGTTTTAGATTTTCAAGCTCATTGATGGTGTCTGCTTTAATTTTTCGAAGAAAACGGGCTGCATAACCTCGTGCTTTCAAAGCATCAAACAGAGCAGAGCATGCACCATTCAGAATTTGCCTGTTGCTAGAGTTTCGAAAAATCTTATGATTTGCGATTTGATCAGACCGTTAAATGTGTGTGGAGGATGAAATGATTTTTTGTGAAGCAGCTGATGTGAGTCTGTTGGCTTAAAGAATAATGTATATTCTAATTTTCCAGAGGAATCAAATTGAGGACCCTTATACATCGTGACATCTAAAAAGTCAACTGATGTTCCACTAATAGTAGCTTTTAGCTTGATGTTTGAATCTTGGTTATTTAAAATGCGAAAAAATTCCCAAAAGTCTTCTTCTGAATGTTGCCAAATTATGAAGATGGCATCTAGATATCTGAGGTAGAGAAGAGGCTTCCTCTTCCCACTCCGCAACATAAATCGTGGCAAAATTTGGGCTGAATCGTTTAACCATTGCGCATCCACAGAATCGACGGTAATTTTCACCATTAAATTGGAAATCGTTTCCTTTAAGACTTAGCTCTAATAATTTTAGAATTTCCGTGCCTGGTCGATCTGGATCCGGAAATTTGACAAACGAATTCTTAATAGCATTGACTCCAGCATCAATATCTATATTGGTATATATATAGCATCTATGTCTAATGTGACTAAATATGCATCTTTCAGAACTGACAATTTGGATAACTTTGAAAGAAAGTGTTCTGTGTTCTTGAGAAAGCTCTTGTGTCTATTAGCAATGTGCTTTAAATAGTAATCAATATATTCTGAAATGTCATAAGACTCACTGCCACAGGCTGAAATGATGGGTCGTCCAGGTGGTGGCAATGGATCTAACCAGGTGATGATAGGTTTATGGATTTTAGGCAAGATATAAGATGTCCGATTTTGTGGATTATTCTCGCCTAGCAGATATTTGAGCTGTTTCTTATCGATGTACTTATCTGTATGCAATGAATTAAGTATTTCAATGAAATCTTGTCGGTTTTGAGGCCAAATTAAAGTATCAAGCTTTCTGTAATGCCTGGTGTTAGTAAACTGCCTTTCAGCCTCGCGGATGTAGTTTTCTCTAGACATAATCACAGTTGCTGAACCTTTATCGGCTGGTTTTATAATAATATTCTGATTTCTACGTAATTTCTTGATAGCCTGTCGCTCGAAAAATGAAAGGTTTTGCTTATTGTTTGTGTGTACCAGCATCCGTGTTTATGGTTGCTTTAATATTGTCATCAACTAGCCTATCTGGAGGGTCCCAACCGGATTTTCCAGTGAATGGTTTTGACTCTCCATTTACATTTCGAAAATGATGAGCTATTTTTACTGAATGACCAAAATTAGCTACTTCAATAAGGCCTGTGTCTAAAAGCAAATCTAATCCTGTTTTTGGTTTTGGAGTTGGTACAAAAGTAAGACCACGATCGAGAATTGATTTTTCAGATGGTGAGAGATCATAGTCAGCCGCTAAATTGACATGGTTTGTTCCTAATCCTATGTTAGGGGAGCTATTGTCTTGATCCACATTTAGTTTAAACCAAGTACCGTTAGCCAATGGTTATAAATACAATTAGCTGTTCCTTCGTTCAATGGATTCTATCCTTCTCAACATGAAAATTGGCATCAGAAATTTTGGGGATGACCTTCTCAACGTGGCAGTTGGACCTTGCTGATTCGTTGATATGCTTGAGACAGTACGTTTGCCTGTCTGACAAGCTATCAGAGAAGTTAATCTCAGCAAAGTACAACTCCGCATTAGGGAAGCTGTTCTTAAATTCTCGAGCCATGAACCTTAAATGGCTTGAGGCTTTGGTTGGATGTTCATTTTAGGAGTTGATGCCAATATTCAGGATAATCTTCTCCGGGCTAGGGCCATCCTGGTGTCGCATAGGCATTTTTCTGAAATGTGACAATGCGGCACCAGGATAGCACTCAACCTAGATGTCAGGATGGACGTCTAAATCAATTCGGGTTAGATTAGAGGACCCTATCATCAGAATCTTTTTGTGATTCTGGGGATCCTCAACAGGCCCTTGCTATGAGATTGATGACGTTACTTAGCAAACTTCCTATCAGACAGGTTACTATTATTCTCCCTAGGAGGGAGAGGAGGCGGAGACGGAGGAAGAGGGGTAGAAGAAGGTGCGTGAGGAGAAGAGAGATGAAGAGTAGGATGAAGAGCAGGAGGAGGGATGGAGCGAGGAGATGCAAGAGGAGAAGATTGAGTATGAGGAGCAAGAGGCGGGATTGAGAGAGCAGATGCATGAAGAGGAGGAGATCGAGGAGGAAGAGCAGGAGACGGAATTGAGAGAGGAGAATGAGGAAGAGCATAAGATCGAGTCAGGTGGCGAGGAGAAGATAGTGGAAGAGATGAGGAAGAGTTGCTAGGTGGTAGATTGGGGGAACAGTGAGTAACAACCCGACAACGGCGCACTGGGCACGCACACACACGCGCACACGCACGCACGCACGCACGCACGCACACACACACACACGAATTCGCGCGCGCGCACACATGAGGTGACACCAATCTATCATAACACCAATCACATGACGCCTACTGACATATATGGTATAAAGTGTTCTTAGTGAGTTGGCTGATTCGGCTAGAAGAGCTGGCATAAGCGTATTCCTATGCTATGGCAGTGACGTGAGATGAGGAGCTCCGGCAAAAAACTAAATATTTTTTCTAAATCGCTCTCTCTCTCTCTCTCTCTCTCTCTCTCTCTCTCTATCTATTTCTCTCTCTCTCTCTCTCTCTCTCTCGTCCTCATCCCCTTCTTCCCTCTCTCCTTCCCTCCCTCCATCCCTACTTGCTTCTCTCTCTCCTTCCGTCCCTTCTTCTCACCCTCCGCATTTTTCTCTGCCCCCTCTTTCCAGCTCTCCCTCCCGCTCTCTCCCTCTCTATCACTCCCCTAGCTCTCCCTCTCTCTCTCTCTCTTTCTCTCTCTCGCTCTCTGGCTCCTTCTCTCCATCCATCCACCCTCGCATCCAACCACCCACCCACCCACCAACACATAAATCCATCCTTCCTTCCATCGCTTCTTCCACCAACCCAACCACCAAGATATCCATCCATCCACCCATCGATCTACCACCGACATACTCACCCACCCACTCACCCTTCCACTAACTCACCCATCGAGCCACTCACCCATCATCCATCCGTCCATCCATTCGTCCGTCCGTCCATCCATCTGTTCGTCCGTCCGCCCATCCGTCGTTCGTTCATTCGTTCGTTCGTTCGTTCGTTCGTTCGTTCGTTCGTTCGTTCGTTCGTTCGTTCGTTCGTTCGTTCGCTCGTTCGTTCATCTGTCTGTCTGTCTGTCTGTCTGTCTGTCTGTCTGTCTGTCTGTCTGTCTGTCTGTCTGTCTGTCTGTATGTCTGTCTGTCTGTCTGTCTGTCTGTCTGTCTGTCTGTCTGTCTGTCTGTCTGTCTGTCTGTCTGGTTGTCTGTCTGTCTGTCTGTCTGTCTGTCTTTACATTGAAAAAAACCGCATTGGCACAGGAATTTAATTAAAAATTTCTTTGCCTAAATTTGTCCTATCGAGACCAAGTTTAGATTTACTTAGAGTGGTCCCCCCTTGAGATTAGTTGGGGTAAAGTGAATTAATCAGTAGGTCGCTTTAACAGGTAAAGGCTGGGATTGATCCTACATTATAGAGAAATCACACACACGAATGCACACACATACGCACGCACGCACGCACGCACGCACGCACACATCTGAACGAATGCACGAATGCATGCAATAATACATGCACGAATGCACGCAATAATGCATGCATGAACGCATGCACGAACGGACGCACGAATGCATGCACGCACACACCCAGGCACTAATGTACTCACGAATTAATGCACCCACACCCACATACACACGCACACATACACCCACGCAAGTATAGATGCACACACGTACGGATGTACGAGCACACACCCATACACACATACGAACAAACGCCCGGACGCACGAACGAATGAACGAACGAACGCACGCACGCACGCACGCACGCACGCACACACTTTTGCAGACAGAAAATTAAAAGATGTCCTACGGATATGATTTCATGTTGCCCCACCATTGATTTTGGTTGGGATTAGATTTATTTAAGAATAGGTAGGGAGGGATGAAACCTTGTCATTGTTATCAGGAACTATAAGGTCTAACTTTGATCTTACTAGCAAATCTTTCAGGTTTGGATTTCTATTGTAAGCTATTACTGGTCGTGCTTTGATCGGTTCCTTTAATTTAGATTGCAACTGTGAATATTCGTCTTTCATGGTTTTCGCTAATTCAACATTACGTCTATTGTATATGAGTTGAAATGGGATAATTTTGTTCTTTTGTGATATTCCCGAATCTACATTTATTCCAAATGGTGCTTTTGTTTGGAGTGTTCTAATCCAATGGCCCTCTCGGATTTTGCGAAACGAACTCGTTTCTTCCTCACTATCGAAGGTCGGAATCTGTTCTATTGGCATGATTTCAAAATGATGTTCAACTGAATGATCAGGAAGTTGGAAATGTTGAGCAATTGGCGTATCTGCTGAGGTGTTAATATCAGAAACGTGGCGTCTAGCACGCACTCTAAATGCATTCTTTGTTTCACCAACATACTGTTTCTGGCAAAGGGCACAATTGATCAAATAGACTACATTCTCAGAATCACAATGCATATTAGTTCGGATATGATATTCATTTTTAGTTTGAAAGCTCAGGAATGTTTGTTGGTTTACAATATAGTTGTTTACTTTGCATCTATTTTTGTCGCATTTAGAAACTGATCCATCGCACATGATTGGTTTATTGTGTTTAATTTGGACAGGTTCAAACTCGGGTCCGCTATGAGGTTTTAGATTTTCAAGCTCATTGATGGTGTCTGCTTTAATTTTTCGAAGAAAACGGGCTGAATAGCCTCGTGCTTTCAAAGCATCAAACAGAGTAGAGCATGCACTATTCAGATTTTGCCTGTTGCTAGAGTTTCGAAAAAATCATATGATTTGCGATTTGATCAAACCTTTAAATGTGTGTGGAGGATGAAATGATTTTTTGTGAAGCAGCTGATGTGAGTCTGTTGGCTTAAAGAATACTTTATATTCTAATTTTCCAGAGGAATCAAATTGAGGACCCTTATAGATCGTGACATCTAAAAAGTCAACCGATGTTCCACTAATAGTAGCTTTTAGCTTGATGTTTGAATCTTGGTTATTTAAAATGCGAAAAAATTCCCAAAAGTCTTCTTCTGAATGTTTCCAAACTATGAAGATGTCATCTAGATATCTGAGGTAAAGAAGAGGCTTTTTGGTTGATTTGTTCAGTGCCTCCTCTTCCCACTCCGCAACATAAATCGTGGCAAAATTTGGGCTGAATCTTTTACCCATTGCGCATCCACAGATTTGAAGGTAATTTTCACCATTAAATTGGAAATCGTTTCCTTTAAGACTTAGCTCTAATAATTTTAGAATTTCCGTGTCTGGTCGATCTGGATCAGGAAATTTGACAAAAGAATTCTTAATAGCATTGACTCCAGCATCAATATCTATATTGGTATACATAGCATCTATATCTAATGTGACTAAATATGCATCTTTCGGAACTGACAATTTGGATAACTTTGAAAGAAAGTGTTCTGTGTTCTTGAGAAAGCTCTTGTGTCTATTAGCAATGGGCTTTAAATAGTAATCAATATATTCTGAAATGCCATAAGACTCACTGCCACAGTCTGAAATGATGGGTCGTCCAGGTGGTGTCAATGGATCTAACCAGGTGCTGATAGGTTTATGGATTTTAGGCAAGATATAAAATGTCCGATTTTGTGGATTATTCTCACCTAGCAGATACTTTAACTGTTTCTTATCGATGTACTTATCTGTATGCAATGAATTAAGTATTTCAATGAAATTTTGTCGGTTTTGAGGCCAAATTAAATTATCAAGTTTTCTGTAATGCCTGGTGTTAGTTAACTGCCTTTCGGCCTCGCGGATGTAGTTTTCTCTAGACATAATCACAGTTGCTGAACCTTTATCGGCTGGTTTTATAATAATATTCTGATTTCTACGTAATTTGTTGATAGCCTGTCGTTCGAGAAATGAAAGGTTTTGCTTATTGTTTGTAACTGGCAATGATCTGGCTATACCAGCAACCGTTTTTATGGTTGCTTTAATATTGTCATCAACTAGCCTATCTGGATGGTCCCAACCGGATTTTCCAGTGAATGGTTTTGACTCTCCATTTAAATTTCGAAAATGATGGGCTATTTTTACTGAATGACCGAAATTAGCTACTTCAATAAGACCTGTGTCTAAAAGCAAATCTAATCCTGTTTTTTGTTTTGGAGTTGGTACAAAAGTAAGACCACGATCGAGAATTGATTTTTCAGATGGTGAGAGATCATAGTCAGCTGCTAAATTGACAAGGTTTGTTCCTAATCCTATGTTAGGGGAGCTATTGCCTTGACCCACATTTAGTTTAAACTAAGTACCGTCAACCAATGGTTATAAATACAATTAGCTGTTTCTTTCGTCCAATGGTTTCTATCCTTCTCAACATGAAAATTGGCATCAGAAATTTTGGGGATGACCTTATCAACGTGGCAGTTGGACCTTGCTGATTCGTTGATACGCTTGAGACAGTACCTTTGCCTGTCTGACAAGCTATCAGAGAAGTTAATCTCAGCAAAGTGCAACTCCGCATTAGGGAAGGTGTTTTTAAAAAACAAAATATTTTTTCTAAATCGCTCTCTCTCTCTCTCTCTCTCTCTCTATCTATTTCTCTCTCTCTCTCTCTCTCTCTCTCTCTCGTCCTCCTCATCCCCTTCTTCCCTCTGTCCTTCCCTCCCTCCATCCCTACTTGCTTCTCTCTCTCCTTCCGTCCCTTCTTCTCACCCACCGCATTTTTCTCTGCCCCCTCTTTCCAGCTCTCCCTCCCGCTCTCTCCCTCTCTATCCCTCCCCTATCTCGCCCTTTCTCTCTCTCTCTCTTTCTCTCTCTCTCTCTCTGGCTCCTTCTCTCCATCCATCCATCCATCCACCCTCCCATCCAACCACCCACCCACCCACCCACCCACCAACACATAAATCCATCCTTCCTTCCATCGCTTCTTCCACCAACCCAACCACCCACCCAACCACCCAACCACCAAGATATCCATCCATCCACCCATCGATCTACCACCGACATACTCACCCACCCACTCACCCTTCCACTAACTCACCCATCGAGCCACTCACCCATCATCCATCCGTCCATCCATTCGTCCGTCCGTCCATCCATCTGTTCGTCCGTCCGTCCGTCCGTCCGCCCATCCGTCGTTCGTTCATTCGTTCTTTTGTTCGTTCATTCGTTCTTTTGTTCGTTCATTCGTTCATCTGTCTGTCTGTCGGTCGGTCGGTCGGTCGGTCGATCTGCCTGTCTATTTATCACAACGCTGACATGTATGGGGGTAATTCTGTGAGTCAGCACGCCACGAGCGAAAGGTTTTTCAGGTGGATATTCCTCATTGCCCGGCCGCACCCCAGCAAAGGTATACACCCCTGGATGACATCAATACTAATAACCACAAGCTAAAACAATCACGCTATTAATACTGTATCTTCACTGTCTAAACTTTCACAATAACTTGACTATTCTGGCTCTAATCTATGCAATGGAATACGTTCTTTCATCTACAATATAAATTAGGGTTGTACCTCCATAGGCAACATGTCAACACATATTTTCTGTCAATGCTAGCTTTTGGACAACTCTTGCACACACAATCCGATGAGCTAATACGACTGCAGTCGTGATTCAAAATTAATGGCAAGCTTTGCTCGAGAATTCGCTCGCTCCACTAATTTAATTTTCTTTATGTGTTGTCCTGGCGACAATCTTACGCAATGGGTACTAAAACATGCTGATGTTTTCATCCCTCGCCTTTGAATGGCTCATTTTGAAAGCAACCAAGCCGGTAATCTTGTCATTAAATTGATAGTGATTTGACTTGAAGCTGTTGTTGCCCGATGCATGTGACAGGCAACTCGTTTCAGGGTATTTATATGAGACTTTTTACATTGTCTTAGATATAGTTGGCGCGCAATGATACCAGCTTCAATCGTATATGCATCGCGCATTGATCTGTCCTGGAGGAAAGGTTGGAAATACAATAGGGCTGAATGCTGTTTAGGAAAAATGTAAATAATTGACATCGTGTTTTGGTATCCCGTCAATGCGACAGAGAAAAGCAAACGATATTCTTCAGAAACAGTCTCAAAATGTAACATGCACACGTGCAAAGAAATAGCAAATTGGTGACAAAGAACACTGCTTCTGAAACCGCTTCCACAAAACAATGCAAGAAATAGTTAGATCAAGTTAACTGCTGAACATAACACATATACAGCGATGTGGTAAAATGGGATGTATAAAGGAAACAATGTTCAGACGCTGATCTTTTTAACTTGAAAGTGGATACTTAATTCATTTAACATACATATTCAAAATGTAAACAAACTCGGCTGCTTTAGAATAAACACGACTTCTAGGTACTTATAATATGAATTGGATTATTCTACTTGCGTTCCCGATTTATAGCTAAGAATTTATATTTCCCTAGGCACTTAGTGACCTAGATATTTGAACTTCTGACCAGAAACTAAGTTTTCTTTCTAACTAAACACAATATGAATACATTTTACCGATTTTGTGATTCTACGAAATTGTGTATTCTCGTATGACACCAAACTAATTTTCCTGCCACTCATAATATGAATATGCCAGACAGACATATGGGCGGACGGGCGGGTGGGCAGGTAGGCGGGCGGGGGTGGGGGGGGGGGGAGGTGGGAGGGGGGGGGGGGTTGAGCGGGCGGGCGGATGGACGGACAGACAAACGGAGAAACAGCTCCAACCGCAATACTCACACCGGCCTTCAACGCCGTAAGTAATTATCAGTGTATTGCTCTGATGTAGGGTCCCTTTAATAACAGAGATTGCTAGGGAACTGAACCCACAACCGATGAAAGCGTCAAGCAGCATAGCCCATAAACGCGACCACAGCACCAACACTACAAGACAAAAAGTCTTACTTTAGTTTAAGCTGTGCGTAACTGGTATTACTTTAATAACAAAGTATGGTATTGTCAGCTCGTAATATCCCAAACATTCAGCAAGCACATGTAATGTGATGACTGTTTCAAATCACCGATATAGCTAGCAATCTTGAGTGAAGGTCATGAGCACTAACATGTATGTACAATGGTTTCATAAACAGTGTCTTCAGTTATATCCCCTAGAGACATGTGAAAAGCAAGAGGAAATAAGAGGCCTGCATACTATTAATAGTGTTGTGATGATGCAATGTGTAGGTGTGGGAGTGGCTTCATTATCATATCTTCTTCTTCAAGAAATACTATGTCAGGCCTGTTTATCTAAAACATGGATCCTATCTATTAAACAAGCACTAGTTCAATAGTCAGTCAAGTGACATCAAGCGAACTGATCTTTCAGGCAGACGTTATACTAGCAATTGACCTTTCCAGTTAAGCTATGCCTCGCCTTGATTGTGACGTCATCATCCACTTCACGTAGTTGATAATGACGGCATATGATGAATGAATAAACTGGAATGGTCCATTCTCACTTGAATTTTAACAAAATGCGGAAATGAGAATAATTAATTAACTCGAATAAGTTTTAGATGAGTCGACAATAGTCTGTTATATGCGTGATTTGTGAATAAGATACCCAGAAACCCATCACTCCATCAACCTGATTGCAGTGCTTTAATACTGCAGCTATAATCCGCATATTATACCAACGTGGCTGATCTAATACTGTAGTAGGATATTAATCATCAAATTGACATGAGAGGTCTAAACATGTAGCAAAATGTCAATCATTTAGAAGTTAGAGGTCAAACATCCCTGACCACTACTGATCTAATCCTGATCACGCATTCCATATGCGTAACATGTTTAATTCTCTTGTCACATGCCAATCATTCCATCTGCGTGACTGACCTAATTCTGCAACCGGAGGTCAAACATTCCATCACTCTGCTGATCTAATGCTGTTGGCACGCGATATTCGCTGTATTCGCATCCAACAATTCATTCCTTTCTTCGGTCCTTTCTACATTTATTCCTTCCTGGATTAGGACCCTCGACGACATGTGATCAAATGTTAACCCGATTCGTGTCAACTATCTGGATAGAAACAGCAACTTCATCGAGTTCGATGATGCGATCCTGGATTGATGTAATATAGCAGCTCTAAAAGTAGTCTTCAATCATCAAATATGCATCACTTTTTCATCTTTGATAGGAAAGAATCAGTTTGTACTCGTTTCTCAATCATCGTGACACCCGTCATTTTCACATACAAATTTGTTAAGAAGACAGTATAAACTTAGAAGTCAGAGTCTGCACACAATGGCGACAGCATCCCTTTACAGGATAAGAGATTTATTGTGGAAAAAGAATTGAACATGTATTGTTGGTTTGCTAACATTGTCAGCTGTAAAAAGATATTGGAACACTTATGCTTGGTCGGTCAATTTGTTGATTGTTGAATCAATAATCACTTGAGCTGCAAGATTATGTTTAATAATTGATACAACAATCTATTTTCCACATTGACAAGCAGCTGCATTCCTACTGAAACCTTTGGTTTGAGCTGGAAAACGGAGATTCTACATGTTGTCGCTTTTTATTCAGAATTCAAAATCAACACATCTGCTGGTATGGGCCTTTCCATTTTTAGCTATGCCCCTCCCATATCTAGCTAAGGTCCACGCACCGCCTCGCTCGTGTTGGGATCGATCGATCTCTGAACTCCCTGACTATCAATTTCCAGAAAACACTACTGGCAAGGTATTGAATATTTTGGAGTGAAATTGTTTTCAAAATGTTCAACAGCATATTTATTAAATAGTAGGGTCATACAATTCGTACAACGTGTCGGACTATTACGGGTTACAAATGGGCCATATATAATATTTTATGACGTCATGATTATGACGTCATCCTACACACCGCTTAGCTGATTATGACGTCATATGATGTCAGATTGATAGATGGATGCTCTTGGAAAGGTGAATTGGCTTGAGTAATTTAAATTAACAAATCACAATGCTTCATCTAGTGCATTTGATCTTCGAATGTGATCTTATCTGTCTTTATCATCCCAGGCAGAATGTGTAGGTTATTGGGCTAATGGCAATTTGATAGCAACCTGCCCGATATATCCAATGTCGTGAGATGTGGTATTTAATACCATACTATGTTCAAGGGTCGCAGAAATATACTTGAAATTGCCATACTTCGAAGTCAAAGCAGCAGAATTGCCGACAGGCCTGTACAGAATATATCAGTATGGCACTATTCGGAAAACTTTAGTAGAGTTAGAAAATATTCCAAGCAAATAACCTGTCATAAGATAGCATAACACACGAGGAGCTGAATACTATTCCTAAACCATAAATTCCTCCGGCGAATTATCCATTCTATGTTGGCAAAGGGAAACATAGGTCCTTTATTTCATTGCGTAGCATTAGAAATGCATCGGCACTGATGAGCATAAAGCCATCTTCCAGAATGCATAATTCTCAGCCGATGGCCAAGTTTAATAGACCTTATGTTCTGTAGAGATCATCTTCTGTATATATGGTGACCAACACACCCCAGACTACTTGAGATGATGGCCAATACACCATATAGAACGCCTTCTGTAGGGATGAGGGCGGATAGACATACTGGCATACTTGTAAGTCCTTGCATATCATAATGCGTTTTGGCAGCTGCCACGTATATTGGACTGAACAAGCGTATATGGACTCTAGTTGTGATGTGGGTGACTTTGTCAGAAATGTCCAAACTTGACCAGCAGGCTAATTGAACTGGCAGATTAAATTCAGTCTAACTAATAGATCAACTGACAAAACAATTAACTGACCGACTGACCGGCCAATCGACTGACAGACCAACCAACCGATTAACTGAACAACCAACCGACCGACTTACCGATCGAACGGTCGGCTGAGGACCCGACCAGCCGACTGACTGACTAAATGACTGACGAACCAACCGTCTATCCAAGCAATCGACCACCCAACCAATTGTGCGACTGACAGACTGAGGAGCAGACAGACCGGCAGACTGAACGCCCAAATGACCAACATAATGACCGAACAACTGAGTGAGCGACTGCCGATTTGATAGACCGAACGGCCGAATGGTCGAGCGACGGACCAACTGATAGATTGACTGACCAACTGACCGAACGGCTGACGGACCGATTGACCGAACAGCTGACTGACTGACAAACGAACGACCAACTGACTGCCTAACTAGCTAACTTATGAACAGCCATCCAGACAGACAGAGAGATCAACTGACATACTGGTTAACTGACATACTGGTTAACTGACATACTGGTTAACTGAGAGACAGATCAAGTGGCAGATTGATTGTTTGTTTGTTTGATTGATTGATTGATTGATTGATTGATTGATTAAATGATTGATTGATTGATTGATTGATTGATTGATTGATTGATTGACAGCCAAACCGTCCAATGTTTTCAAGTGTCGAGTCAAGGCTAAAAACCTAGCATGCATTTGTTAAATCTCTCTATCCATATTGAATAATAACGTCATACATTACAGATGGTACCGCTTCAGACATGCATTTGCCATTCGCGAAGTATGGTAGACTAGCACAGCGACAGCAAGTAGTTGATGCATTTCCTCTGCGTTGTCGCATTTACTTCTATAAAATATCACCAAGCCCTGCTCTCTGCCATCCACAATCATATTTCCTGGTTATAAAACAGATCCATTCGGCGTCACGCCTCCGAGGCAACGAATGCAAATGGTCCTCGTTATCAAACAGCTATCGATCTAGAATGGTAATCGTAATAATGCGGGACGTTCGGACGATCGTCAATATGTATTCCAAGATGGAGCATGTATTGCGCTCCTCTGCGGCTAGCTGCTAGTAAATCGTGAAGACAATATCGAATGTTATTGGTGACCGCGTATAATAAATGTAGATGATATTAGAATCCACGACCAGGAGCACTGAGTAGTTATTGCTTTTCGACAGTAGGCTGGACTAGATGATATTTGTCTCTGGAGAGAGATCAAAACAATATATTCGTGGTTGTAGACACTATTCAGCCATTTTATTGTTTGATTCTAAATTTATTAGCTGCTATATAAACCTTACCAATTATAAATGTACCATTAACATGTATATAGCGTGGAGGCATGTTCATACGCTACTGATCATGTGGCATAGGCTCTCAGAGACGCATTGGAGGGACCTTTCCAGTGTATCTAATCATATGACGTAAAAATCAACTAGACGACGTGTACGATGACGTCATTATCAATGACTTCATGAAAGGCGTAGGCCTATGTGGGCTCGTCACGAACGATTAATTGATGACGGACTAAGTGTTATTGCACGAATTGTATGTCTTTAGTATTTAATAAACATGCTGTTGAATATTTTGAAACTAATTTGGCTGCCATATACAGCAACAGCACCTAGTCAAATTAGTTTCAAAATATCCAACAGCTTACCCGTATAGCTTTCAGCGGATTGACAGTCAGACAGTTCATCGATTGATCGATCCGAACACAGGCAAAGCGTGGGTGGAGCTTAGCTAGAGATGGGCGTGACATACCTAAAACTGAATTCCTCCATTGCCGGAGCACTAAGCAGACACTATTTCAGTTTATCAAATAGTTGTAGAAGTTGTCACATCCAGTTTCTCAATTATCTAATTCGATATGAACGCCTATGTCTGCGAATCCCCTCCCTCGAGGTCTCATACGTGTTTTCTTTATTAAGCATAAAATTAATAATAGGGGTCACATCCAAATGCAATCTATCTGACGGCCTCATCGGACGGTCAGATAGCATTACACAATGCTCATAGGACGGTCAGATAACATTACACAATGCTCATAGGACGGTCAGATAACATTACACAAATGAGTGTGCCAAAGATTATTGATTTTGTAATTCCAATTGCTGACCGTCCTGAACGTAGATTTTGTTTTATTTAAATTTGGCATATGCAATTCGTAACATTATATAAATACAATACGTAAGACAGTCATACTAATAATTTACCCCGGGATATGTTCTTCATGGAGGTCGCATAACTATGTACGGTATTTATATGGGCCATATAGTCACATTTAATTACACTTTGCACGGGACAATTAGATAAAGTTGTTGATGCCAATAATTGTTGATCATGTAGTCCAACTTTCTGACCGTGTGGATACGCACGTGCGTGCGCGCGTGCGCTTGTGTGCGTGCGTGCGTGTGTGCGTGTGTGTATGTATGTGTGTGTACGTGCATACGTGCGTGGTAAAAGTACAAGAGATAAGTTGGTGAGTTATTCAATAACTATAAAATAAACAAAAAACGAAAATTATGTATTATATGATATCGATGGCACTGTGTAGTTCACAATGTTTCCTTCCGCAGAACCCATTAGACCGTGTCAGACTTCTCGCTGGTTAATCTCCAATATTGCAGAAACCTGTCCGTCATCCCTGGCCAGCTCTCTTGTTTGATAAGGTATACACCGATCATGAGAATGATCTAGATCTCAGTTTGTCTGCTTTAGAAGTAGGCTTAATGGACATTTCCAGTTTATCCATCCATCATATGACGTCATAATCAACTACGTGACGTGTATGATGACGTCATAATCAACGACGTCATGAATGCCGTAGATAAGTTTGTCATAAACGCATAATGTGTGACGGACTAAGCGTTGCTGTACGAATTGTATGGCCTTACTATTTAATAAACATCCCCAGCAACAGCACCCATTCAAACTAGTTTCAAAATAGTCAATGGCTTACGGGTATAGTTTTCTGGAAATTGATAGTCAGGGTGTCTATTGATCCATTCCCTACATGGGCGAAGTGTGGGTGGAGGTTAGCTAGAGATAATATCCATTTCTCCCCCACCCTTCCCCACGACATCGTGCCATACGTTGATGTTATATGAGATAAGCTGTCCCATGCACACGATTTCTGTATATGGTATGGTAAGCAGTGTCGTGTCGTCAAGTAGAGAATCCTGAATCACTCCTTTCTTCCGTGACAATTCTCAGCATTAGACCCATTTCACGTCGTTGTAAGAAGACTATTCTTTCCCACAAGAGTCACCACGTGTCTATGAATTTCAGTAGACGCTGTTATACAGATCCGTGTTTATATATGACAGTTGCGTCAATTTACATGATATCCTGTTGCGTAAACCCTATAATAAAGTGATGGTCGTTGTTCTGTAATCACGGCTATAGTATGAAAGAACGTCATCCAGATGCTTTTACATAAATACCTATAAACTTGAAATTGAAATTGAATCGAGATCACTATTGGTGCGTACGACACCCTTCTTGGCTTTCCGGATGTAATTATAAAAGCAGAGAAACGCCAACAGTAAACGCAAAAGTTCTTTCACATTTGAATTATAAAATTGCACCAAATTGAGAAAATTCACAAAATAATGTTTGCTGCTTCATATTTTGCAGGCGTTTAGCATATTCTCTTTAGGAGTAGCGATGCAATGCTAACTTTGATGTGCTACCGTGTCATTTGTGAAGGCCTGTATAGCTAATGCCATTCATGTGGAGGCGTGTGTAATGGAAGATTCCCGTTTATCCATCGATCATATGACGTTATAATCAACTACGCGACGTGTAGAATGACGTCATAACGAATTACGCGAATGACGGAACTAGGTTCGCCACGAACGTTTAATTTATGACGGACTAAGCGATGCTGTACGGATTGTAGGTGAGACCGGGGTAAGATGAGCCATTTTTCATATTTTTTATTATCATTGCTTGTCCAATAGATATTTGTTTCTGACTATGCTGTATTTATGTACTTTAGCTACTGGGGCACCCATAGGCACCAACATATGTTGTAGAGTGTCCATGGTTCAGTAGCAATCGATTAATAAAATCTGCTTGTGGTGTGGCTCAACTTGCCCCTGGACTGGGGTAAGTTGAGCCCAATGTTTGGGTAAGTTGAGCTGTGTGGGGTAAGACGTGTCACTACCATTCTATCATCAATACATCCATCAGTTAAGCCTATGATGTTTTCACTCAGCGACTTGTGTTCATCATTTTGGTATTCTTTATTGCCTTACCACATAAGCATTGTAAGAGAAGAATATGTAGGAATATAGCTCTTTATCAGACTAGAAACTTAACATGTGCTACCAACTTACTATTAAAGACATGCACACATAAAATGTACGTAGGTCGGCACACACAAATTCAAGATAATAATATAAGTATATTCCTTTAGCAAACTAAAATGTTAACAACGTGGGTTGTGGTACTAATGCGTGTCGTGGTGGTGGTGTGTGCGTGCATGCGTGCGTCATTATTTCAGCTTGCTATGTATGTTCATGACCACACACTCACTCAATCTGCCATTTGTCAAGATTAGATGCGTAGATGAACTGTTTTCCTCTTCTGACAGTTCCGCCGATGGAAACAGGTTGTGCAAGTATCTTAATAACATCATCCTTAGGAAAGGAACGTATCACGTGGGAGGGAGTGGTTCAACTTACGCTTAGGCTCAACTTACCCCGGTCTCCCCTATGTCTTTACTGTTTACTAAAGATGATGTTTAATATTTGGAAACTAATTTAACTGGACGCTATTGCTGCCATAGGCAGCAACACCACCCCCACCCACCCCACCAATTATTTTCACAATATTAAATAGCTTACATGCATAGTTTTCTGGAAATTGCTAGTAAAGGAGTTCAGGTATTGATCGATCCTAGCACGGGATAAGTGTGGGTGGAGCATAGCTGGAGATGGGTCGGACATAGCTAATGCGGGATTCCTCCGTTAGGTTCATCTGTAGCTTAATATCATCAATGCTGCTTCAGCAGTGACACACGCCAGGATACATATGTGGCACTGGGTGTAGAAAACAATATGTGTCCTGATGTGCTGTGATTTCTAGACATAGCTTAGAGACTGTTCCGGTGTGTTTAGTGCAATGTATGTCATTCTAGTCAGCGCCTTTCATTAGAGCAAAACGTTTTTAACAATTATTTTGTAGTAAATAGTGTGTAATCCCATTACCTATTTAATGCAGGTGACATTGCAGTAATCAACTGACATTGAAGTAATCAACTGACATTGAATCAATCAGCTGACACTGAAGCGACCCGCTGACATTTGAAGTAATAAACTGACATTGAAGCAATCAACTGACATTGAAGTAATCAACTGACATTAAAGCAATCAACTGACATTGAAGCGATCGGCTGACATTGAAGCGATCAGCTGACATTGAACTAATCAGCTGCTCTCTAGATTACATGAGTATCATTTACAGCGTTGTTTTCAAATTTAAAATCTAAATTATCTCATCAACAACGTGTACGCTCAGAGGAAATGTTGTTTCGGATCCATAATTTTAAACGCATGTTCAAACGCAAAGGCAGTGTTGCCCCGAATAGTCATAAAAACATTTTGGACACATTCAGGGTCCAGATTTTCAAAATTGTTATTTGAGAAATTATGATTTCATATATTGTGCATAGATGTTTCTCTGTATTTATATATTTGCCAACACGCGCTTAATGCATTTCAATCAGGGTTTCTGTCCAGCTACACTCGGGGAGAATTGCGTATTGCAGGCTGTCCCATCAACATTTTTGTTCCAATAACTCGCTGGTCATGTCCAGTTAGTTCTCATAAAATCCAGTGTGGAGTCGAATTAAAAAAGATATGGACGCCTATAAAATAAATGGACATTTCCAGTTTTTGGTAAACCCATTCCCACGACTAGCTAAGCTCAACCCACACCTCGCTCGTGTTGGGATCGATCAATCCCTGAACTCCTTGACTATTAATTTCCAGAAAACTATACAGATAAGCTGTTAAATATTTTGAAACTAATTTGATTGGCGCTGTTGCTGCCTATGGCAAAATTAGCTGCCACCCACCCACCTCCACCCCACCAACCCCCATCACTACTTGACCCATAGCTACAAATTAGTTCCAAAATATTCAACAGAATCTGTATTAAATAGTAAATACCTACAATTCGTTCCACTACTCATAGTACGTATTCAAGTTTGCGTTCGTGACGTATTATCTACGTCATTCATGACGTCACTGATTATGATGTCACTCTATACGTCATGTAGTTAATTATGACGTCATATAAAGGGATGATAGAGCGGGATGGTTTGTTGTTTTAAGGTCCAAAACAGTCCATCGATGAATGCTTACACGACGTGTGTGTGACTTCTAATAATGGATTTACTAAATTACAGCTGTTTCTATTCAATTGTAAGTTGTGATGTCTATGCTATCAAATCGGCGACGATTTGGCATGCCAATTAGAGTGAACTCTTCATTGTTTTCTTTAAGCATCCTAGCAGTATCCAGGTGAATCGTGTCAAAAGGCTTATCATAGGAAAGACTCTGTTTCAGCAAATAATATAAGAGAGCTCTGCATGAAATATATATACGATACTGTTCCGTGAGTAGGCATTTATCAATGATGCTATTAACTTTTAATGTTTGAGTTTTTGTTTGATGTTTTCTTTGTTGCAAAGATGTCCCATCTTCGAGAGATTTTATAATTTTACATATTGCAAGAACTAAAATTCCAAAGTGGTTGTGGCAAAATAAGGTTCGTTTGTTTGCACTTATGTCATGCGACAAAGTTGACTATCTATCCTTGGCAGAAACCGAGTCCGCACGGCATTTTTATTTCGTCCATTTCTAGATATTGTCATTTAATTGAGGTCAAAACCCTCTCAATTTCTCCACACATCCCACGCCCCACCGCACACCCTTAACCCCTCCGACCCCATCACCACCTGTCTCTCCCTTCCTCACTCCCTCCCTCCGACCCTCCCCACTCCATCCCCCTCCGCCTTCCCTCCTCCCTCCCTCCCTACATCTCTCATCTCTCTATCTCTGTCCCCCTGTCCCTCTCTCCAGCTCTCCATCCCCTCTCTCGTCCTTCCCATGTCTACGTCTGAGGAAAAACCCCACCCATCCCATACTTCAATTCGCATTGAAGCTGTTGTAGAGACATCCGTCTTCATGAGGGTTTGCGTGGGTATTACAACTGGCACGAGATCGTGATACACAGTTCATTTCGATTGAGTGGGTGAATAAACAGGCTGAGCTATCGTGCTAAACTGGCAGAAAGAATATTATATCGTGGTATGGGTAAGCTGCGCAAAACAAGCACACAATCATGGTCTCGTATCATAGAATCAATGCTTTTTAGAGTCTGGCTCAATGCCAATAAACGTGGATTTCACACCCCATACAGACAGCGCTGAGTTAATCCACAAATAATCATGTCATATACATGCTGTGTTTGTTGTGTGCGTGCGTGCGTGCGTGCGTGCGTGCGTGCGTGCTTGCGTGCGTGCGTGCGTGCGTGCGTGCGTGCGTGCGTGTGCACGTGCGTGTGTGTGTTTAGCAACAGGACAACTAATGCTCAAATGGTGTCAACATCTTATCATGACTCCAATACAAGTTGTACATATTCCCTGTCTTTATATCAACAATGCATGCATTGAGTCGCATGCATCATAAGAATTATTGATATTCAATGGGGGTGCTGCGTAAATAACTGACCTCCTAATTTGTACTTCAATATAAGATTGATTGCACATCTCCATGGAAAGTAACTGATTTTCTCAACACAAAATTCCAGCCAGAGATGCGACGTGTAGATTATGAGGTGAGTTGGTAAAGTGGAAGGCAAATAGTATAGCATTTAAACGCGGGTTGCTACTCTGGTTTTCTAGATGAGAGAGCTGAATTATTACAGTTTGCAACATTTGCCAGCGTGATGAATAACGAAGGTTTTAGTTTACACTTTCTGTTGAGAGGTCTGTGGCGCACATAAAAATCCTCATACAATCTGCCTTTACCATTACCCGCACATCGGGGTACTTAGTTTTATAAATCTAAATTTATACAGCCTTATACAATTTGTCATGTGTTATTGGTTCGCACATTTATTTCTACCACAAGACGACTGTTGATTCAAGGGTCCGTATCAAAGATCAAGGTTACACTTAAGTGTCAAAGTGACCACTTTTATTGTTGGGAGAAGGTAACTAGAAACATAAGAAGCCGCATGGCGCTCGTTAAGTTCAAGTTGATCTGTTTTACATTAAGGCCACGTGATGGATGCATTTGTTTGAATAGAGGAGACGCTTGGTCGTGTTGTTAGTGTGGTCGACTTGTAATCAGCCGGGCTGGTTTCAAATCCCGCTCGAGTGTCAGGCGATCAGCTATAGCTGACGAGCGATCGATGGAAACATAGGTAATCTCCTTCACTCCGCGTCGCCTCTCTCCACCCAGGTGTGAAAAATGGGTACCTGTGTAAAAACTGGTGAAGCTACCAATAATAGACTGAAATAAAACCAGCCTAGATATGGGACCTGGAATCAGGGACTCGACAGACGCCAATAAAACCAGCAACTTCTTATTTGTTTGGACAACAACTACATCTACATCACAACTGTATCTACTTTAACTACGTCTACAGCCTTTATCATAGAATCTTGTCATTGGTGTCAAAGGTCAAAGTCATCCCTTAGCGTCACATCGCCAGGTATAGCATCAATGTTACCATTTTTATTATTTTAAAGAAATGAACTACCTTTAATCACATACATCCAAAGAGTCTATTTTAATATACTTTGACACATAGTGGAGCCGAGGCACCGAGTTTAGTCACGATCGTCAGTTTTCGGGTGTGTTGCAGAAATGAACTCACATAACAAACACAATTGGAATTGTCTTATTTCAAAATGGCCCCCAGTAGCAGCTTGTATGTCTGATGGGCTTGAAGCTTGCCCAGCTTCTATGTCCTGTATTGCCTTGAGTTGATGCTAATCTTTTATTGGACGCATCCATGAGTTTTCGAATAATCAGTTTTTCGATTAACTCTTAGCACTCTGATGTCAATAATATATCTTTTACTGGGGAAATTGCAAAGAAACTGGTGTACATTTTTCAACAATTTTGGTGGACGATGTTGCTGTTTACGACAGCACCATCTTCTACACAATTTTTTGAAAAATGAACACCAATTCATCATTTAATTTAATTTGAAAAGTTTTTGATATCAGAGTGCTAAGGGTTAATATGGTAGCTGGATATCTTCATCTATAAACCGTTTACAGAATGGAGGAATCCATTAGCATCTATGCCCCGCCTATCCCATGCTAACCTCCACCCACGCTTTCCTGGTGTTGGGATCGATCGATCAGTGAAATCCTGACTCTTATTTTCCAGCAAACTATATAGCTAAGGTGTTGAATATTTTGAAACTAATTTGACTGCGCTCTGTTACTGCCAATAGCTAGTTAAATTAGTTTTTAAATGTTCAGTAGCATGTTTATTAAATAGTAGACATAGAATTCGTACAACAACTCATATTCCGTCACCAATTAAGCGTTCATTATGAACATATCTACGTTAATTATGACGCTGTTAATTATGACGTCATACGATGGATGGATAAACTGGAAAGGTCCATTAATATTAGCTTTGCAGTTTTAAAGATATTTTAGTGGTAAATTTGTTTCGAAACCAAATGATTCTGAGCTACAGCGATAAGGCCTGAAACTCACCCAATATGATGCCACCACCACATGGTTTCAGTTGAAGCGCGTAGGTTTACAGTTAAGTAAATGTGTTCTAATTGACGATACTTCGCTTGTGCGTCTACAAGTTTGATATGGCAGAATCATATTATGTGTATTATGTCTGTAAGGAGCCTAGAATCTTAAAGAGGTTTTAATATTCCAGAGATTGTTTGTTGGTATCCTAGAATATCACACATCTAAAGCTGACTGACAATAAGCATCTCCTAATATTCTCATCTCTCCCATCCGATGTATGTCTTCAGTGGCTGCTCTGATATATTTACGTGGTCTCTTCCAATAGATTAATGTTTGTTTATTTCACCCAGATGATCGCAAAACATAAAAATACATATTTTCATTTTAAAAATAAGTTAATTGTCACGAAATAAGTTGGCAGTGTGGATTTCTTTGAGGATATTTTACAAGGCTTTTGCAATAGCACTCTCTGATAGGCGGATTAGCGGCAAATGAGATACTCAGATACCTCTATAGTACACGGCCTGCAACCAAATTGTATATATATATATATATAGCTGTCATGCATGTATACATACACGCACGCGTATTCGTCCATATACGCACGCACAAACGCACGCACATACATACGCGAAATTGGATCAGTAGTTATCCATACATCCAGATCATGTACAGTCTGCTAATCCACTTTTATGGTAATTGCTGTGTAGAATGTTAGTCAAATCAGTGCAGTACTTGGCCTCTGCGACACATGTGCGCGCAGACGATTTGCACACGCACGCAGCCACTTACGCACACACGGACATATAAAAACATGACGTGTTTGCAATAAGTGGAGGAATACGATGTACTATGCATACGCGTGATGATCCATGATCGTAGCGTGGCCTTGTAAACGTTGCTGTTTGGATGCCGACACATGACAGCCATTATACTATCTTGTGATGGTAAGTAATTACGGAACTGAATGAATGGAAGTGAGGAAAGCAGGAGTTAGATAAACGGAAGGGAATGATGACGGTGGCATTAGTGCAATCACATTGGTGCAGTGATTGGTATACAGACACATTACTTACACGCATGTCCTACTTCCTAGCTTTACTTTAATCATATAATTCAATTATTGCACGGAACAAACAAACATATCCCCCAAATGAAAGGTTTTCATTATAATTGCGGCATAAGTGGGGACAGTAAGCTATGCGCGAATGTCGTATTGATTAATAAGGAAAATGGCAGTCAATAACGAATATCACGAGCACACCACCCTGGGAATACACACATGTGATGAAGAGTGCGTGAGGGACATTTGAATAATAATCAGCATATATTTGTTAAAATACACGCCGAAATGTTAAACCACAGCATAAGAGTGTCGAGTGATTGACAGCGTCACATGACTGCGCGTTAGAAGGATATTTGAAGTGGAGCAAACAGGAAACGGGGATGAAGGATTGCACGCTCATAATTAGTCATTTTTACAAATCTCAATGAGATACAGACAGTCTTTTAAATGTGATGTCTGTTTGTGTCGTCAGTTAATGTATTTAGTAACGGTTCGTAGGTATGATTGTTACAACGAGTACAGTAACACTTACCACTCTTATGGCAATATTCTATCTTTTACTGTGTCAATAGCAGAGAGACTGATGCATATTTTTCAACAATATTTTTTTCTACAACGGCAACATCTTCCACTAAAACTGAACACCAGTTCATCTTTTAATTTAGTTTGAAAATTGAAAATTTTCCCAGATAGCGCAGCATACTGGGCCGATGCCGGGCCGATGCCGGGCCGATACCGTGCCGATACTTTCAGTATCGGCCCGGTATCGGCCCGGCATCGGCCCAGTAAGCTGCGTTATCAGGGTTTACATCATTGTGGTAAGAGTTAATGGGCTTACAGGAGGTGGGTGTCGTATATCTATTGGTGTTGATGATCATATTATCAGAATTGCAATAACAGTTGCTCGTGCAGGTTGTGTGCAGGCCATGGCTTGGTCGAGAGCTATGGGGACCTCAGATGTGAATATTATGATATATCTATGAACCTCAGCAGTATATAAGAAACCTCATCGCATCTCGGTTATGGGATGAAATTGAGAACATTGTTCGCAAGTGATAAGCAACACGTTTTATGTCAGTGCGACAATAATCAGATCACGAGGTCTATGTGTGAAGAATGGAACCGCATGGACACATCAGCCCCTTATACTGAGTTTGCCCAGAGCGTAAATTAAACAGCACATAATCTGTAACGCTTGACCTATAATGCATGGTATATCGCACGCTAAATCGTGCAGCCGATGTTTATTTCTATCGTCTGCGCGTTTGCGGGAGTAAGAATCGACGGGCAAGTTAAACATGCGATGGAATCGAAATATTGCATAATATTGTTGATGGAGGTATCGATTTCTTAGTTGATTATCCAATGTTAGCTTATGGAAGGATGTTGTCTGTATTTTATAATCATCCAGTGAAGCTTATCCAGGTCCCGTATGACGTATGGGAGTGATAAATTCACTGATCCTCCCCGCTCTGCTTTCTCCTGAAAGATGCTTTTATGAGCTCAATTCGCAAATACACCATCCTGTATTTCACAATTATTATTTTATAAACGTTTGAAATGCAATAGTATTTATGTGAGTGTGAAAAACTGCGGACATCAGATGATGGATATATTCAACATCCTTGCTAGGTGATAATGCCATAAAACAAACTATATCTTCTCGATAAATACACCCCCCCCCCTCGTCGTTGTTATTAATTCTGGCATGGACGTGCACTGGATAAATATCGTATGTATGGCATATGTCTTAAACGATGGTAATTTTCATAGGTGAATCACACGCTATAGCACAAGAGAAAAACCCCAAGTATGTGTCACAGATCTATGGACGTGTCAAAACATATAATTTTATACAAGCAAGATCAACTGTGCCAATTAGCATCGTCCAGTCCTCTACACTACTCCAATGTATCTTTACATCGTCATATAGAATAGGATTTAACATCCAACCTACTTGACCACTAAATACATTCTACCTAAAACTAGGATTTACAGTTCGCTAATATCTGAGTGATGTGGTTACATTGCACACAACGACACGTGTTCCAAGCTTTTTGCCTTTCTGATACACAAGATTAGGCAGTTGTGACTTAACAGCAAACATTGCATTGACAAAATCACTTCCATTGATGTTAGCAGCAGATGACATGCCTTATGCATATCAGTCGTGGAAACATTTCGTAAAGAAATACTACATTAAATAGTATTGCATGTTCCATTTTGATTCAATAACGGTGTGGCGATACTCAAATGTTAGCGAAATACAATCTCATGTGAGTTAATTTGCACCTATCACACCAAATGTATCATTTAGTCCTGGAATTCACCTTTCCAGAGTATCCATCCATCATCTGGCCTCGTATGACGTCATAATCAGCTCAGTGCGTGTATGATGACGTCACAATCATTAAGTCACAAAGGGTTCCATATAGACCGTCACCAAATCTCAAATACTCCGACACGTTGTATGAATTGTATGTCTTTGTAATTCTTTGCTATTTAAGAAACATGGTGTTGAATATTTTGAAACTAATTTGACTGGGCGCTGTTGCTGCCTTGCTTACCTGAATGGTTTTCTTGAGATCGATAGTCAGGGAGTTCAGAGATCGATCGATGCCAACACGAGCGAGGTGTGGGTGGAGCTTAGCTAGAGATGGGCTAGAGATAGCTAAAGTGCAAAGGTCCATTAACATTGATTTAGATGAAGCCACCCAACTCAATGCAAAGGGCAGACCAGCCATCCTGATGCCGAACTTCCCCACCCGAACTTCCCCACCCGTAGATTTAATTTGTACATTCGCCCTGGCGGATTCTACATACCGATTCCAATAGCAGTCCGCGCTGCAAAGCTCTATGGTTTCCCTTATTCAGCAGATGATATACCTTATTTATTTGCTGCACAATCTTTCGTAGACATTTTTTCTGAGACTACCTGATTTCTTAATCATTTGTGATTCTGCTTACACATCGCATGTTAGTCCAGACTGTCTATTCCGGAAGAATGCCCTTTGATTATCCCGCGTCCTATCGATTGCATAATAAACTATGTTTCCAATCGTTGCCACTCTGATAAGCATTCCATTTTGTCTAGTTTCTAACCCTATTCCTCCACCGGGGATCCCTCCGGGGACGCTGGATGTGAGATCCGCACATCTTACCACTGAAAATACCACGTTACCATGTAACACATATTATGTAAATGTCGGGAAACAAATTGGCTGGCAGCTGTTGCCGCGCGAGACAAGCATTCACAATATTCAACAGCTCCTCCATGTCATTGAGTTCAATATGTGATACATGCATGTCCCGAATGAAAGTCGCAAGCGCATTTTACTCATTAATGTCATCCGTTACATGAACTTGTTGGCAGCAGCACAAGACTCCATGGAAATTAAATTATCAGCATTTGAAATTGCACGCGTTCGTTTAGACGACTAGTGATAACTTGGAATATTGTCCACTGTCGTGTTAGTTCTTTAACATTCTGTAATGGAATTAGGTCCAAATCACCCCCAAATAGCACAATTATCTTTGAGACGTATTCGCATCGGATGCGATGTTTACGAAACCCGACGATGTCCTATGGCAGAGATTTAATTACTAATATTTAAATATATGCTTGCACGTAGATTGGTAAAATACATCATTAGTGGAAAGGTTGTCTCCGCCTGATGGCGTGTAATATTGAGCTAAGCTGACAGTGAAAGATGCTTAGCATTCAATGCTCTTTCATATCTAATAAAGATCAACCCGTTATATGAATTCACACAGATGACAACAATATTAAGTTGACTAACCTTAGTTAGGAACATCTAGGATTACCAACCATTGGCAATCTATAGAATATCCAGTCCACTGTTATTCAAGGGCACGACTCTAAATGTCTTTTCATCACAGTACATTCATTTGGGCTTGATAAGAAGTCATTGATATTGGCAATTATCTCTGAAGTCAGACATTATAGCATCGTGCCGTAGCAACTATAAAATATGTAGCAAGTAGCCCTGGCAATGCCTGCTAATTATTTTGAAAATAACTTGACTGAATGTTGTTGCTGGCATTAAGAGTAACAACTTTCACCCACAGTGTTGTTAAAGTAAGGCAATAGGTCGCTTGTATTTCTACTTGACATTGATATACTTGCACTGAACACTTAAAATATGCCATGTGGAACGTACTGACGTGAATACGTCGTATACGCTTACGCTCAAAGAGCCGGCTAACAAATAACGATTTGCACGTGCAGACGTGGAATTCCTTTAGCAATCCATGTCCCAAAAGACAGTAGAATCAACCAATATGGCGTCCAATAATTACAAGGAATATGAAGTGAGGAAATTTCACATTAGATCTTATCCCATGTTGTGTACATTGTTCAGAAATCAACAGGTATATCATATCTCGTGCAAAGGTTGCTCTATTTCATAGGGGGTATACGAACATTAAACTATATACATACTTTATTCACAGCAACTATTCATATTATTATTCAGAAACAGAAATAGGTGCCACGTCAAGTGTGTGTATATGATCAAGTTCAATATCCACATATGTACATGCAAAAGAGCTTATCTCGTAGGGAGCACACACCTATTCTGATATGCTGACTTCTCAAAGTTGCATATTAGTACTATATCAGAGATCAGAAAGATGCAATACCTTAGACTGACATGGAATCTACACAAACATTATTATCCTATATTTCCACTACGTTAATTTATTAGTATACATTTTCAAGCTTAGGTGAGCCGATCCTTAATCTTTGTGAAGATCTGATACAGCAAAGCATAACGTGTTCCAGGTGTCTATAATTCTGAGGGAAACTGTCTTAATCGTCCAGTCATAGGTGGAAATTGTGGCATTGTGAGTTCCATCTTGCAAAAATGTGTTATTTTCTCTTATCCAAACAATAGAATAAATCTGCGGAGGATCAGTTGACTTCCATTACACTGCAGCTGCTGTGTCTGTACAGGACTGCGAGGTATCAATTCGCTTCCATGACGGTGCAGGTGCTGTGTCTGTACAGGACTGTGAGGTATCAATTCGTTTCCATGACGGTGCAGTTGTTGTGTCTCTACAGGACTGCGAGGTATCAATTCACTTTCATGACGGTGCAGTTGTTGTGTCTGTACATGAGTGCGAGGTATCAATTCGCTTCTATGGCGGTGCAGCTGCTGTGTCTGTACATGACTGCGAGGTATCAATCCGCTCCCATGACGGTGCAGCGGCTGTATCTGTACAGGACTGGGAGGTATCAATCCGCTTCTATGACGGTGCAGCTGCTGTGTCTGTACAGGACTGCGAGGTATCAATTCGCTCACATGCCGGTGCAGCTGCTGTGTCTGTACAGGACTGCGAGGTATCAATTCGCTCTCAAGACGGTGCAGCTGCTGAGTCTGTACAGGACTGCGAGGTATCAGTTCGCTTCTATGAAGGAGCAGCTGTTTTGTCTGTGCATGACTAATTTCTTTAATCATTTGCAAGTCAACTCAGAAATCATTTGTTTTTCCCCAAGCGCATTGTCTCTCTTTTCAACCATAATAGGCATGCTTATGGTCAATATTCATGCAAGATTGGATAAATTCCATTGGAATAATTGTTACAATGGAAGAATCGAGATTGAGCTATGACCAGCCAATCTCTTGCTAAGCTCCGCCTGCGCTGTTCCCGTGTTGGGATCGATCGATCTCACTGACTGTCAATTTCCAGAAACCTATACAGGCAAGATGTTGAATTAGTTTCATATATCCAGCCGCATCTTATTAAATAGTAAAGACATACAATTCGTACAACAACGCTTAGTCCGTCATAAATTAAGCGTACATGACGGACTTACCTACGCCATTCATGACGTGATCGAATATGACATCATTCTACACATCACGCAGTTCATTATTGCAAATAAAACTAGAGCATTTAAAGCACTCTTTTTTAAGCTAATTCGCAAGTCATTATCCTGATGGAGTCAGCTGTGCATTACTCCCTGACAGATCGCCATCTTTGTAGAAATTTGGATTTGTTTATATTAGGTCTCACTAACCATACGAGGACTAGATTACACTGATCATTGGTTTGGAAATACGTACAGTTTTAGAGCATATTTGGAGTAAACCAACACACACACACACATGTACGCACGCATGTACGCTCGCACGCACGCACGCACGCACGCACGCACGCACGCACGCACGCCACCACCGCCCCACCCCACCCTCACCCCGCCACCGCCCATCCATCCAATGTCACAATTCGACAATTTCCATATTAAACGTATTTCTATTGGACTCACAACACCTGCTGAGATCCCTGCTATGTCTGATATATAGGTAATAGCATTGTGTTTCCGCACAATGCTTATAGAGACATTATTGACGCGATTCAGAAAATGTTCGCCTAGAATGGAGCAGAGTAATTCATGAATAATTGAAGATGGATACGCATCTGTTATCTTACT